>WYDI02026307.1:0-11725 GCA_009867235.2 Psittacus erithacus | reverse complement strand
TCCATCCCTGGCAGTGTTCAAGGCCAGGTTGGACAGAGCCTTGGGTGGCATGGTTTAGTGTGAGGTGTCCCTGCCCACGGCAGGGGGTTGGAACTGGATGATCTCAAGGTCCTTTCCAACCCAAACCAGTCTGGGATTCTATGATTCCAACAAGGTGATACAATCCTCCTGCTAGGACACTGACACTTAACCGGATACATTGATGAGATTCATCACACTCATGAAGGCAGATCTGCTTGCACAGATGGAAGATGTGTCCAGCCCTGCCCTTTTGGATTGATACCACCACGGTCTCCCAATGGGTGTGTGTTTTTCCTCTTTCTAGCATAAAGAAAGTGATTTTTACTGGTCCCTGGGTTTATTTCCATGTTTGTCTATAGGAAGCAGCAGCGTCAGGTACAGCTGTCACTGCAGCAGGTTTATCTTAGTGAAAATTCCTGCTTTGGGTTTGCAAGTGTTTTAATTAACGTGAATTATTTTAGTACACTTTACTACTGATAGCATGTAATTACCTCCCCACAGGTATATATTTAGCTAACCAGCAGGCTGATCAAAGACCTGCACAACAAGGGACTTTTGCAACTGATGCTGCATACAAGCAAAGGGCAGTAAGATGGGACCAAAGGAGGAAAGAGGAATCTCTCTTTCCCAGTCCTAAACAAGGGCTCAAATTTGTCCACTTGAAAAGATAATCACAACATTCACTTACATACATTCTCAGAGGAGCACGAAGATGCATCAGCACTCAAGTGCTGTGAAGGAGAAAACTATGTACGTGCTAAACTATTAACCACTGAGAAGTGATCTGCTTTGTAAAGTGTTTTGAGGTTGACTAAGGAAAATGGCTCAGTAATAACACAGAGCAAGCAATTTGCTTACAGTCATAGGTTAATTCTCTCAACTGCTTTTGCTGGGTCAATCCTGAGGTGTTACTATCTACGTAAGGCAATCCATCATTTTCCAAAGGCCATGGAAGAGATTCCAAACTCCATCCCCCTTTCTCATCCTGTTCAACTCAGAAATCTGGTTTCTACTGCAAGCACAATGTTAGATGAATGAGGTTGAGACCTTTGCCAAGCAGCTGCCCTGCTCTCACCACATCCAACTGTTCATACAAGTGCATCAAGCTACCTGGGACCAGAACTTTCCTCCAAATGACTGACTGATGAAACCTGCATCTCACCATTGAGCTCCTGGCAGGGCTGGTAGCCCACGACTTCTCTTTCTCCTTGGTGGCTGCAGCCACTTAGCTTATGCTGGTTGGAAGACATCAGATTGAAATAAGTGTTTAGGAGCCAAGAAACATCCTGTGCCAAACTGCATTTCAGAACCTATCTGTCCACTCATGTAGGTTTGATCCTTTATTAAAAGCACTGAGTGCTTTGTCATCAGTTTCAGTGGGCGCAGGATCAGGTGGGTAAATCCTCATCTCTTTACCTTCCTGAAGGCCACTCTGTGCTGCTTTACACACCTATGGGCACTGTGTCTGCATATTAAGCTCAATAGGAGCGAACAGTGCGCAGCTGCAGCAAAGAAAGGCAACAGGATGCTGTGTTCCACCAACAAAGCATCACCAGCAGAGATAGAGAAGTCATCATCCCACTCTACTTGGAACTTGTCAGGCCACACCTGGAATACTTGGTTCAGTTTTGGTCCCTGCTATGCAAAAAGGATGTGGGCAGGGTGGAGAGGGTCAGAGAAGGGCCACAAAGATAATCCAAGGACTGGGAAGCCACACAAGGAAAGACTGACAGAGCTGGGCTTGTTCAGCCTAGTGAAAAGGAGGCTCAGGGGAATCCTTAGCAACATAATGGAGTATGATAGTATTATTCAAAGACAGAGGCTCTTTTTTACATGGAAAAGATGTGGGGCAATGGGCACAAGTTACTGCTGGGGAGATTCTGATTGGAGTCAAGAGGAAAACATTTCCCGAGAGCAATCAGTGACTGAGATAATCTCCCCAGGAAAGTGATGGATTCCCCAGCACTGGATTCTGCTAAGATTCAGCTGGACAGGGTGCTGAGACATCTAGTCTAGATCATGCTTTGCCAAGAAAGGTTGGACCAGATGATCCTTAAGGTCCCTTCCCACCTATGGGAGTGTTCTATGTGTTATGTCTATGTTCTAAAGTTCTCTGATTACTGTGTTATCACCAACCACCAGGCCCAGGTGAGACCCTGAGTTTCCAAAGGGCAGCACACAGGACAGAACAGATGATCCCAGCCTCCTCACAGTCTGAGAGACGTTGTGTTACGCTTCTTACTTCTCCTTTACTTCTCCTTTTCAGCCACTTTAATGAAGTGTTACTTAACTTTTCAGACCACAGCTGTGGACTGAAAGCTCCAATGTCATGTGTTAGGGCTGCTACCGGAAAAAGGAAACCTCTTTCGTACCCATTGACGTCTGTTGCAAACACTCTGGGTTTCTGACTGACTTAGTCCCTATTATTTCTATGCCATTACTTATAAACTTCACAGCATTTTCTAGAGGGGTCTTCAGTAAGCTGAAAACCTCAGGGCAACACTCCATTAGGCTTTTAGTTTTATAGGTTGGGTTAAAACTTCTTGCAATCAGTAGGTTGAACTGCATGCCTTTATTTAGGGTAGCTGAAGGAGACATTAAGTCTATTTTCACCCACAATGCAAAATTGCTCAAGTACCTGAAGGCTCTGGGAGGACAGTTTTGGGTAGGATATTAAAAGGAAAGAAGGTTATGTGTGGCTGAACAATACAGTTCAGGTGGAGGAGGAGACAGAAAGACAGCACATTGAAACAGGCAGGGAACAGAAACTTCAAAGAGCCTGAACAATCATTGATATAAAACCTGGAGTGAATACAAGGAAACAGAGGGATTTGGGGTCACACTGCTGCCTGGAGCAGGTCTGGAGTTATAAGTAAGGAAACTGGCTCTCATTTGTGTGATTTCTTCTGTGTTCAGAAAAAAAGGGCTGTGAGCATTCTTGAAAGCAAACAGAAATACACCAGAAATGCCTTTCTTCATCAGTCCTCCTCCTCCCATCTGGATCAACCAACAAGACCCTGCATTTTGGCCAGCAGCACAGGTCAAAGGGAGGAAACATGCTGCAAAACCTTCCACCCATCCAAACCATTAACTCTTCCTTCTTGGTGCAGGATTAAGATGGCACAAAGACAACAGCACTATTCCTCTCTTACTCTACCAGAGCAGAACAAGGCCAAGGGTTGGGTCAGTGCTGTCTCTCCTTGCATGGGAGATGTTCCCTTGTTACTGACTTCCATTCGTGCCCTCACAAAGCAAATGTCTCCAGAGCTTGCTATAAGCACTCTGAGGAACTTGATGTGCTGTTCTGCTCTGCAGGGAACTCCTGAAAATGAGGCACCCACCACTGGCTTTCTTCCTGCAGGTGAATTAATCTGCCTTGCATGAGCGATCCCATTTAAAACAATAGGTTGCCTTGCAAGAACAAGGGAAGCAAGTCTGAAGCATGCTTTTATGCAAGGAGTATAAAAAGGCCACAGAGCAGTTCATCAGGGGACACTTGGCAATAAGTTGACAGTTACCTGTAAAGTGAAATAATAAAGAATAAATTTTTAATAAGGGTATTTTTAACTCATTTAACAAGGACTAAATTTGGAACCCTTTCTTCAAGGGATCAGGCACACTGTTCTTCCCTAATCCTACTTTCTAATAATAAGGAAAACGAAAAACCCCCAGGCAGTAATGTATTCCTTCTGCTTTTATTTTTAATGTTATGCTATGGGAGAGCACTATTCCATGTAAATAAATGAATTTCCATAAACAAGCAGGTGAAATAGACCAGCCTCTGTGAAAGATGTGTTACAGAGCACCTCAGCTCATGTAATACCAGGTAACACAAACCCTAATGCAGGAATACTGCAGTGACAGGAGGAATGAATGTGGAATAAGACTTCATGACCTAAGGGAAGTTAAAGCTGCAAAGATCCGTTTATGTAGGACCCCTGTAGTCCGCGTTCAGCGTCCTTGATTTAGTTTTCATCATCTCTGATCCATCCCAACAGCCCTATGTGCGATGGGGATCTAATATCCAGGCAGTATGGGGTGCTGGTTGCGCTGCCAGGAGCAGCGGTGGATGCCTGCTCCCCGTTCACTGCTGTATCACTTTGCTGTCGGGGTCCAGCGCAAGAAACAAGACCTGACTCTGCCGGGAACCTCGATGATACCATGTACAACCTCTAGAGGTCAGGCTCATGGAGAGCATCCCTCCTGCAGCTCCGTTCTGCTATATGCGAGGGACACCTGCTGGAGTCCTCATCCCCGTCCCATCACCAGCGCCGTTCCATCCGGGGGTCTGTGCGCGCTGAATCCCACAGAAAGACACTTGGGAATAGGAAATAACTTCTGGTGGCTCTTTCCTATTGCAGGGAGGCAAAAGTTACCTTTATCTGAACATTACATCTTCCACCACTCCGGTTATGCGGGTTTACTTCTGTCATATACCGATGCCTTTGACATCCTTCTTGAGGAGCTGTAGGAAAACGCAGCATATTCCCATAGGGAAAAGTCCTGAGTGGGCAATGAAATGGAACCACAGGGTACGTTATTCAGCTGCCACTTAATCCTAAGAAAAATACAGTTGAACATTCCAATACTCTCACCTAGGAGAGAGGGGTGACCCCTGAAAGAGGTCTGAGAAGCCCTCACCTCTTACATTGAAATGATAGCAAATCTAAATGTATGTTGCAGTATATTCTATCTATGGATGCACATTTACAGGGCTAAAAGTTGCAACTTATTCAGACCTGGAGAAAAATCACTTGTGGACACCAGCAGCCCCCAAAAACTGATGACGAAGTGAACTTGTGATGATGCTGATGAAGAAATGGCGGATTTTCCTCTATTTCCTCACAAGCTGCAGCGCTAACACCCGACACTCAGCAGGGATGCTGGCACCTTCGACTGTCAGAGTACACCCTGCATAAGGTGTAAGGAAGCAGCTCTCCCCTGTGAGGGTGCTGAGGCACTGGCACAGGGTGCCCAGAGAAGCTGTGGCTGCCCCATCCCTGGCAGAGTTCAAGGCCAGGTTGGACACAGGGGCTTGGAGCAAGCTGCTCTAGTGGAAAGTGTCCCTGCCTGTGGCAGGGGTTGGAGCTGGATGAGCTTTAAGGTCCCTTCCAACATAAACCAGGCTGGGATTCTGTATCTGATGTCGCCGCTGAGACCAAGCAGGGCAGGAAACCCCTCATGGAGACCCCAGTGCAGTGACAGGCCGCCATGCTGGCAGGACCCCACATGCCCACTGATGGAAGCAGCATGTACCTCCCCCATTGAGGAACCGACCCCGCGGTGAGGAGACTGAACGGGACAAAGCGACACCACCGCGGCCATCACCTCCTCAAGGGGCTCATCCAGAGCGGGACGATGGAGGGCACAAGGGGAGGCCGGACCCCCCCAACATGGCGTCAGCCCTTCGCCACCGGCTCCAACATCCGGGTTCCTCTCGACCTTCCTCCCGTCAGCCTCAGCGCGGCGCTGCCCGGCTGTCCCCACGCAGCGGCAAGATGGCGGGGCCGCCGGGTGAGTGCGGGGCGGCCCCAAGGTGACCGCTGCTCCTTCCCTCCCGTCCCCTCTGACCGGGTATGTTTGTCTCTTTATGTGCTGCAGTTCTCCTCAAGGACATGAAGCTGCTGGACGTGAAGCTGGGCCAGCTGCCCAGCTGGCTGGCCATGAGGGACTTCACCCCCGGCGGCATCTTGGGGGCCATACGAAGAGGTATGGAGGGGGCTGAGAGGATCTGTCCTGCTCCGCACCCGGCGGGGACAATGAGGGGTGCGGATCCTTTCTCCTGCCGGAGCTAAGGCACATCAGTGCATAAGCATCGCTGGGTGCTGGATGTGGAGGGGGATCTGGTGCTGTCGGGCTGATTTGAGGCGATCTTTGCTTTCTCAGAACAGCGTCTCTTGTAGCATCGTGTTTTTCCATAGGGAGATTTGTTTCTTGCTTGGGCTTTATCCACCAAAGGCTTCTTTTTGGTATTCCTTCTTGTGTAAGTTTTGACCCGTGCCCTTTGCTGCAGATTGTATCTGTGCTGTGTAGATTGTATGTAATGGCATTCAGGCAGGTTTAGAATCATGGAGTCAGGTGGGGTTGGAAAGGACCTAAGATCATCCAGATCCAACACCCTGCCATGGGCAGGGACACCTCACACTAAACCATGGCACCAAAGGCTCTGTCCAACCTGGCCTTGAACACTGCCAGGGATGGAGCATTCACCACTTCCTTGGGCAACCCATTCCAGTGCCTCACTGCCCTTACAGCAAAGAACTTCTTCTTTAGATCCAATCTAAACTTCCCCTGTTTAAGTTTGAACCCATTTAAACACTAAATATCAAATGCAAGTAGAGTTAAAATAGCAAATGTAGGTGTCCACATAATATATATACACTAGGTTGAAAGAATTCAGTAACTCCAAAGCAGCTTGAGCTCATGGTAGTCACAATAATTAATGTTTAGGGGAAAATGATAAATGGCTTTTTTCCTTTTCTGTTTAATAAGGCTTAGCACAATTAACCTGTGTTCACCTGGCCTGGCTAACACACTGGTTGCCTTCTCAGGTGCTTCTGAGACCCTCAAATGTTCCTTAGAAACCATCTACCCAAGCTGTGTGAAACCAGGCTGTTTTCAGACACAGACCAGTGTGTAACTCCTCTGACAATGTTCTTCCTCCGCAGGTTACAACAGATACTACAATAAATACATTGATGTGAGGAAAGGGGGCCTGGGTGGTATCTCCATGGTGCTCGCTGGTTATGTTGTTATGAGCTACATCTGGAGCTACAGCCACCTGAGTAAGTAAAAGCAATGTGGCTGTATGGGTATAGTGTGGCTTGGGAGGTCTCTTGGGGCAGTCAAAACAATGTGCTGCTGCTATGGATGACTGTGCACACCACTGCTGCTTGAATCCCAGCCTGTGAGTAAGCAGGCTTCATTTAGCCACAAAACACTTGAATATTTACTTACTTATCAGATGGCCAATGCTTTCTTGGTGATGTAGCTCTTGTTGCTTGTGTGACCTGATGGTGCTTAGAAACTGCATGCTCAGATTTGTCCTTAGGGTGCCTTCTTTGGTGTAATTTGAGGTGTGGTGTGTATTTCTGGTGACTTCAGTAAAGCTAACTTGCTTTGTTTTGAATGCTGCAGAGCATGAGCGCCGCAGAAAGTACCACTGAAGTGTGGCTTTCAGGAAGTGAAGGTACAGCTCTGGAACAGACCTGGCTACGGAACAGTTACCCTGACAGAAGACATCACAACTATTCGTACTAACATCTGTACTGTTATGACCAATAATAAAGTGCAGACACTTTACGTGTACTGAGCTGACACTCTCGTAACTGACTTGTTCATTGTACTGTACAAGTGAGGCTTTGGCTGCTCAGTTTCAGCCCTAAAGCCTAAGGGTTGGGAAACCATTTGCTGCTTAGGTTGGGTTAGGAACTGGGGAAACCATGACACTTAATCCCTGTTTAACTGTTGAATAAAAGTGAAAGGCATTGGCTTGCTTCTTAATGGCCACTGGGTACAGGCTGGACATGTAGCTGAAAGGATGCGTTTTGATTTGAAAGAGCAGTATCTGAGCTTTAGGTGGCTTGGTGGTGTGGCCATGCGTTTCTGATCCTTAGTCAGGCTGTCACCTGGGGACTGCAGGTATTTGGGCAGTTTCCAGACAGTTTAGCTTTAAAGAGGCCTGCAACTCCCATTCTGTCACCGGGATTCTAATGCTTCTTGCCTGTGATAACCTGATATTTCTATGAAAACCTTGCTTTCATTGCTAAAAGAAGCTGGAGGGCTCTTCTGAATGCGTATAAGCCTATGTTAAAAGGAAAACTCCTGCTTGACTTCAAGGCAGTGCTGGGAAGTTTGAACAAGAGACACAATGTTCCTAAGTGCAGCTTAAAGGAGCATCTGAGGGTTTGGTCCCACTCCGCAAGCACATCCTGCCATGACACTACCTGCCAGTGCTTGTAGTTGCAGATGCAACCTGCTGTTTGCTTTTCTGAACAGGAGGGAGAGAGAAAACCACTTCTTAAGGGATGTGAACAGTCTCTCAAGAGCTATGGTGGTTAACAGGAAGGTTTCAGGTTTGGGAAGCATCTGTTCAGATAGGGAAGACCATAAACTCAACTAGATGGGGAAGGTGACCAAGTACCAAAGTGTTTTGCTCCTTTTCCATATGTCCAGTTACACACAGGTAACACATAGTCAACCACTGTTCAGCTTCTGCAGGCACACTGTCTTACAAGAAGCATCCAATGGTCTGTCATGAAACATGTTTTGACTAACTCTCCACAGTGAAATAACAGCAGTCATTCAACATAGGCTCTGGTCATTTCATCCACGCATATTGCCTTGTTCTTACAAGAAAAGAAATTCACACCCAGCTTTTTCCACCAGTACATTTCAATAAAAACAAAGTAAAAAGGCAGCAAAGGAGA
This sequence comes from Psittacus erithacus, assembly GCA_009867235.2. Classification (NCBI taxonomy): domain Eukaryota; kingdom Metazoa; phylum Chordata; class Aves; order Psittaciformes; family Psittacidae; genus Psittacus; species Psittacus erithacus. Next base: position 3,275 of record WYDI02026307.1, on the reverse strand, counting down.
GGGCTCAGAATCAATAAGGCTCACATTGTCAGTACTTTCTTTGTCTTGTTTTTAATTGATATTTTAGCATTGGCCCTTTGGAAATAATCTCACAAAATGAAAGGAGTTTGACTACAAAAATTGCTCTCAGAACACTCTACCACTTTTAAAAGCAGTGTTCCATAAGAATATATCTCTCCACTTCTCAGTCTTCTCTAGGCTATGGAAATACCTGCTCAGTGTGAGCTGGACGTCGGGGGGGCTGAGACAAGGCTCTTCTATTCCTCTCTTCAAGCTGTGTTCATTTCCCCTTGCTGTTTGCAAATGGAACATGAGCACAGGCATGGCTTTCCTATAATCATTGCTCCTCACTGTTTGGCTAAGCACAGAGATGCCAATTTATTCTCTCCTCGATCAATTCTCATCCAGAAGATGAATTTCTAACCTTCAGTATAGCAAGAAGCACAGAAACAAAGCAAATGGATGAGAGTTTTACAGCCTCACATACATGAAGCCTTAAGTGAGCCATCAGGACAAGCTTATCACCTACGACAGGCTGGACCTAGGAACACGACTTCCCTTTTTAAGAGCTACAGGAGAGCAGAATCCCTGCTTCCTCACTGAAGGGAAGGCATTTCAAGTATGAGTTTTCCCAGCCTGTCTGCTTCCATAAGCTCCCCAAAGAGAAGTGGCAGAAAGAAAACACTTTAAAGAAACACTGGCAGAAGACGCATGTAGGTAGAGTGCTGCACCAGTGAGGGGCTTGTGTATCTATTGGCTTTTAGATCTACCTTTCAGCAGGGCTCAGTGAAGAGAGGCAGAGGTCAAAATCTATTTTAAAAAGGTTAAAACATAAAATGAAGAAGTTGTGGACAGTTACAAAAATGTTGCTTAGCAGCAGCCAGCCCCTGACCAGTTCTTTCAGTAATGGCATTAAAAAACCCCCTGATTAATAGTTCAAGACATAGTGCTAGGCAGAAACCTGTTCTCAGTGCTAAGAACTCCCTCGCACTCTTCGTTTTGCTCTTTCACTGTCCACTGAGAAAGGCCAGATGTCCTTTGGTGCATCTGTTGGCATAATGACCTTTTTCACCACACTGAAAGAGAAAGAAAGAGAGAGCAATTATTACACAGTTACAGCTCGTTTCCTCTGGCTGCCTTTATCAGCAGCATCTCTTCAGATGCTGTGTATGGAAGATGCAGCATTTTGCAGGGGAAGTGAACCACAGAGTCACAAGGGACATGATTTATGGGCTATTTCCACTCCTTGGAGCAAAAGCTGCTCCTGTGCTGGGAGCAACATGATGTCATGTTATTGTACTACAGAAGAGAGAGCTCTCAGCGCACAGCTATTAACAGTGCAGAACTCTTAACACACAAGAAGATTCCAAGACTATTCCACATACCAGACACTATATCAAAGATCTGTGGGACGCTCCCAATCAGCCATCCTGAATTAGGGCATCGCCAGCACAGAGGAGTCATCATCCCACTCTTGACACACATTAGGCCACACCTGGAATACTGGGTTCTGGTTTGGTCCCCAACATGCAAGAAAGATGTGGACAGGCTACAGAGGGTCCAGAGAAGGGCCACAAAGATTATCCAAGGAGTGGGAAGCCACATAAGGAAAGGCTGACAGAGCTGGGCTTGTTCAGCCTAGAGAAAAGAAGGCTCAGGGGAGACCTTGTCACCATGTTCCACTATTAAAGCGTGGCTACAAAGAAGAGTGAGACTCCCTTGTTTACAAGGAGTCACACGGAAAGGATGAGAGGCAGTGGGCACAAGTTTCTGCTGGGGAGATTCTGACTAGATGCAAGAGGAAAATAACTCCCAATGAGAACAACCAGCCACTGGAATTATCTCCCAGGGAGGTGGCTGATTCCCCAGCACTGGATTCTGTTAACACTGAGCTGGAGAGGGTGCTGGGACATGCACTCTGTACTTCTTACATCCAGCACCCTCTGCTTTCCCTCCCCTCTGGCCTTACCTTGTAGCAGGTGACCTGCTCCAACGGCCGGGGTCCTCTGTTCCCAGCGTTGTTATTTTGAGACTGCATGACTCCGATGACTTGGGGTGTCCTCTGTTGGTCAGGAGAGAAGGTCTGAGTCGTTAAGTGCATCAAGGATAAAGAACTTTAAGGCTGTTACTTTGTTAGAAGGGAAAAGAGCACCCCATACACCAAATGATCAATTTTCCTCCAAAGCTGTGTGTGGGTGCTCTGCCAGCTGGAGTAGCACAGAGAAGAAACAGAGCGCTGAGGCTTACAAAGCCCAGCAATTCTGGTTTTCTCTGGAAAGCAGATTTAGGGAGTAGGTTTAGGTTGCTAAAATATCCCTTGTCATCACTGACAGGTATCACACATCACACGATCTGGCAGATTGCTGCATAACCACGTATGAGGTGCTTCTGTGTCATGTGGGAGTGCTCTGTGACTACATCTCCACGTAAAGTCTTCATCACTCTAACAGCACTCAATGTCGTTCGCTGCTTAATTCTTGCATTGCACCCTCTCTTCCAGGCAGTACCCCCAGGTAACAGAACTGCTACTGTTGGCCTTTGAGCTGGAGGACAATACCAATAACCAAGGTTAACCAAGGCATGGGGGGAAACAGAACAAAGCAAAGCCCCACGGTACTAGGATGAAGGCAGCAGCAGGTCTGTTGTGATCAGATGGTGGACATGAGAAGGCTGGAAGGAGAACAGTGCTTTGTGATTGATTAGGATTTGCTCTCCAAGTTCTTAAACACAAAAGTGTATCATATCCTATTGTAAAAGAGGTAAGGTTTTCCCTCATTCAGTGAGTATTTCTCCAATAAAAACTTTAAAGCAAGAGCCCAGGTGTCCACTTTTGACTGCCAGACACTCTTTCAGAGCACTGTAGGCAATGCTTTGCAGGTGGGGGAACTGTGTACCTTTTGCTGCGCTTGTGTCGGTTGAGGCAGTGGTGGTTGCTCTGTGGTTCCCATTGGCAGTTCAAACCGAGGGCTGGGTTAGATGGAAACAAAATTGGTTCTTAAATCACAGGTCAACATTTTACCATCAGCTCAATTAACTCCAAGCAACCAAGCAAACATTCAGCCAAGTCAATTCAGCTCACAGGAAACAGACCTTCCCCCTCCCCACTTGTCCTTGCATTCTGATGCTCAGCAATTATTTATAGGAAAATGAGAATCTGGGATGCAGTACATCCCTCTAGCTGTGAAGTCTGCTGGAATAGAAGATTGAGATGAGCTCTTAGGCAGAAGCTCTTCCCTGTGAGGGTGCTGAGGTGCTGGCACAGGGTGCCCAGAGAA
>WYDI02026305.1:6446-87162 GCA_009867235.2 Psittacus erithacus | reverse complement strand
CTGTCTATAGAGTGCTTCATCCACAGAGTCCTCTTGATCAGGCGGTCTGTAACAGATCCCCACAATAATGTCTCCCACTGCTGTTCTCCCTTTAACCCAGACCCACAAACTCTCTATTGTCTGCTCACCTGCCCCCAGACAGAGTTCCATACCCTTCAGCCTATCCCTAACATAAATAGCATGATGGCATGCTGTAGAAAGGCTATAGCTTGCTTTTAAATCTTCTGGTGTTTAAACCCGGATATTAGCTTCCATGGTCCGTAAAAAGCAGGCAGAAGATGCATTCATGTTAGTCTTTTAGCTTGGATGAGGAGCATATTTCTGAGCTATATCTCCTTAACCTCCCCATTTACTGTGCTTCAGTTCACAACGCTGCGCAGTCTCAGAGAGCTGGAGCTGCATTGCTTTTACACAGCACTAAATCAGAGCACGTGCTCCAGGGGCCCTCAGACACCAGGCTAGATTAAGTCCAGAATAAAACTCCTGAAAGACCTACAATAAGGCCATTGGGTCTTCAGTACTAGGTTTGGGGTGAGGTTTTTTTGCTCTGTAGTTCTGCTCCTCTTACACTGTACTAGTTACTAACACAAGCAGAGGTTCTTACTCTTCCTATCCCGAGCTTCTTTCCAGCAGTGCAGTATTTACTGGAAAACTTGTTTTTTACGTGAGCTAATCCTCCATTTTCCTCTCAAATTCATTAAACTTGTTTCTTTCCCCCTAGCCTTTTAAATAAAGGAGGCTTTTCGCCCACTGCAGTACCATTCAGAGAAGCAGCAGTGGTAAGCAGCCTACCTTTATGAGGATTAAGTCTAGAAAGATGGTAGCAAGCATTCAGTCACTTGCTAATGGCAGTTAATTTCTTCAGTGAACATTACCAAGATGAAATATAGACAAGGCACATGTTCCTATGCAAGTAGTGGCAATAAGGTTCTGAAGGACTCAGCTTAACAGCTTGTGTCAGGTGATGAGGTTAATGGAAAAGAACGTTATTCAGGTCACTTGATGAAAATAACCTTGGTAGAACTTAACAGAGCCCTGGGGTAGAATAATTTATTCCTCATCTGCTTCCATCACTGTAAGTTAACCAAGACATAGTAGCAGCTGATTCAAACATGCACTCAGACTGGCAGAGCAGCGCAGAAGGAACATCAGCAATTGCAACACATTGTCATCATCTCTGCTGCCCCTCCAGTGATAATACACAGAGTGCAGCCTTCAGAGCAAATGCTTGCTTTGCATATCTCCATCTTTAAAACAAGACACTTTGTTAAGATGTGGGTTACCAAAGCGCTGTGCAAGGGGACAGCAAAAATATTGACCACAAGGCATGAATTTTTTAGCCAATGCATGGTGTTTGGAGCAGCCAGGTATGGAAAAGAGACCACAGCAGCCATCATTCACACTGTTCTGTCTGGTGTTGCAGTGGTTTGTTTTGTTGCTCAGCTATAATCAGAAATAAGCTTCAGCTCCTGTGACTGAGGCCCTCCACTGATCTGCTCCCAGGCCCCAGGGAGCCTCTATGTCTCTGCACCACCATTTCCCTTCTTAACCCACAATTAAAAGTACTGGAAGCTACCCAGGAAAACATGCCTTCCACTCAGCAGTCTGAGCCCAAAGCAGTGCTCCAGTTCAGGACCTGTGATATGAGCCAGAATAAGGGATTTAACATCACTTGATAGATAGCTCCAATTTGATCCCAGACCTTGGGACAAGCATTTTGAGAGCACTAGATACAGATTTAGAAAGCCTTAGGGGTAGACAGGAGCAGACAAGATTAACACTATCCCCACCTGCAACATTACTACCTGTCTGCAAGTGCCCATTTCATATTCTGAGCAACACAAACACCTCACCTGGGTAAAGCTGAAAATCCTTTTCACAGCCCTGGATACAGTAACTTCCATATAGAAAAACAAGATGAAACTTGACAGTAATAGGAATGATAGAGGGGAAAAACAATCTTCCTTTGGGGCAGAGGCTCTGAATACAGCAGCCAGTGACTGACTGGAAAAGGAAGGGAAGTAAGATAAATGCAGCTATTCAGGCATCAGGGCTTAAAAAAATTGCTTCCAAGAGAGGAAAAAGAAAAACCTTTACCTTTCTCTTGACATTCAACAAAGCACCTGAACAAGCTAAACAAAGCAAAAGAAAGTCAAAAACCTCACAAAGAGAGCTGCTTTCAGCCGTTTGTTACTTGAAATACATTTACCCACCCTTGCTAAGAGACACCAAGCCCTCCACAACCCACAGCAGATCCTCACCACGGTTCTCTTTTTTTCCCATGAGCTGTATTTGTAGGCTCCCCGGCAGCCTCTGTAGGGACCAGCCTCCATAGCAAATCCTCTTTACACCTGTGTGTGTGTTGGCTGCCAGAGATTTAACTCCTCACGTGCCACAGCCAGGGTAACAAACCTGTAGGATTCCCAGAAATACCTCCAGCCACCCAATGAGCCCTGGTCCAGCAAATAACCCTGTACCTCAGTGTGGGGCTGACCTTTGGGAGAGTGCTGTGTGTTGTCAACAGCCTGCTGTCACATCTGGGTTATGGAGAGGTTTATCAATCAACTACAGCCCAGGAGTCTTTAGCTCTTTAGTGCTGTAGAGGCACTTAACTCCCAGGGAACTCAGATTCAGAGGGTAGAGCTTCACTGTCTCATAACCAGTCCTGGGCACATCCTACAGAAGTATTTCTAGCAGGTTACTTCCTGCTACTTTATCGCCTCTTTACTTTTGGATTTTCACAGACTGACTCATGTTTCCGATCATTAGGACTCTTTGACAATAGCTTCTCTGAAACACCTCTGACATTTGTGAGAGGAAATGTGCCTACTGTTCACCAAACCCAGCAATCACCCCCTGAGCTGCAGGATGCCAACTGCCAGGGCAGGAGCGGTGGGCACACGGAGTACAGTATGCTTGAGTAATGATTAACACACAACAAAGAGAGCTGCCTGTGCTGCAAATGGAAACACACTGCGTGCCTCGGATGTAAAAGCATTTTGGTCTAATTTTGCACTCTGCATATAGTAATAAGTCACAACAGGGTGTGCATTAAGCTCATCTTTTGAGAAGTGCAACAGTAGCTGAATAATGCACACCCTGGAGTGTCTTATTTGTAGTGGACGATGGCTCATTAATTTTACATTTAGATTTTTTCAAACCCATTAAAAAAAAAAACAAACCACCAAATGTATTCTAAGGGCAGTTATGTAATGTATCCTGCCACGGAAAAGTGTGTGCACATAAAAACAGTGGGGAAAAGGTGAGCAACAGCTTTGCTCAACTGCAGGTCAGTGTTTGGTTTGGTTTGTGCAAGGCCATCTACAAGCATGTTCTTGGCATGCCAACGCAGATATATAATGCATATAATTATAGTTATTGAAGTCTATTCGGTGGTCACTGTTTTCTGGACTTTCCTTTCTTTTTGTGTAATTACCTGGATCTTTTGCCTTTCTATTTCCGTACAAAATTCCACTTTTTGGTATGCGAGCCAACACCCATTTCAGAGCGGGTAGAAAACATTCAGGTGGGGATGTGACTGGCTTTTACACCGGCTGGGAACTGAATGGTCACAGGTTCCTGCTCAGGAGGCAGACAGGCATGATTTGGAGGAAGATGGTTTTGCCAGAATAGGAGAGGTGTGATTGTGCATGGGTACAACAGGATTTAAAGACCAGAGAGTGTTGTAAAAGCTCTATTTTGTTATGGCGTCACTTCAAAAGCATGAAGGAGGGACATCTGATTTCTGCTGTTCCACATGAAATATGACTGTGGTTTATCCCTTTATGTAGGTTCCAACCTTGATGATGGACACCCAGTTTTCAGAATTCACTCCAGATATCACCCCAATAATGCTGGCGGCTCACACCAACAACTATGAAATCATCAAATTGCTTGTCCAAAGACGGGTAACAATTCCACGCCCACACCAGATCAGATGCAACTGTGTGGAATGTGTCTCCAGTTCAGAGGTGGACAGCCTGAGGCATTCCAGGTCAAGGCTGAACATCTACAAAGCCTTAGCCAGCCCTTCGCTGATTGCCTTATCAAGTGAGGACCCCATCTTGACAGCTTTCCGACTGGGCTGGGAGCTGAAGGAGCTCAGCAAAGTGGAAAATGAGTTCAAGGCTGAATATGAAGAGCTTTCACAGCAGTGCAAGCGTTTTGCTAAGGACCTTTTGGATCAAGCGCGGAGTTCCCGAGAGTTGGAGATCATCCTCAATCACAGAGATGATCAAAGCGAAGAGCTGGATCCCCAAAAATGTCATGATTTGGCAAAGCTAAAGGTAGCAATAAAGTATCACCAGAAAGAGGTAAGAGACATCTAAATGCAAAGGTGTGTGAAGGCTTCATGTGTTGGGTAAAATAATTCATATCTCCAGTCTCCATGGATTCTGTCAGGATTGACAGCAGGATGAGTTCAGATTGAGTGGAGAACCCTGTGCAAATGAGTTAGTTGCAAACCAGGAGGTTCAATGCACCCTGGTGACAACATGAATCTGGTGGCAGTTGTGGGCAACAGGACTGGGACTTGCTGCAGTGGGTTAGGGCTTCTGCAGCACCGACACTTTCTGTTTCAGGTACTTTAACCCCATTTCATTGTAACCTATAACCCTGCAAAGGACAGCCTTCAAAGATTTCCAGGTTTATTTGCTCCAAAAGCTTCTCCCAGTAGCTGCTTTTACACAGGAACCAAAACCTAGAAGGGTTTGTTTGGCTCGTGAAGGTCTTGACTACAGGAAACAATACAAAATACAAATCACTTCCTCCAACCACCAAATGCTTCCTAGCACCCATTCAACACTAACTCATAAGGGCCAGAGAAACAACAGCAGCAGACGAGAGCGGGGGGGTGAGGATCAAGAGCACTCTTACTGTCCTAGGTCTCCATGTTGCCAGCAATAGGTCAAAATGCTTGTGTGATGCTAGGAGGTGGATCACAGCATGCAATACCTTTTCACACCTGGGACACCTCAGGTTGATTCTTGCCCTTTGATTCCTCTGCGATTTAGGAACTGAGAAGCAATTCCCAGAAATTTAAACTCCTGCTGTAGAACCAGAAAGGAAAGGCATTCTTCAGCTAAAGGGCTAGGAGACTTTCAGAAGCCCTGCAAATCCAGAGATTTTATAAGCTGATTCAATAAAGGCCATGAATCCAAGGAGAATGCCTGCAGGTTTCATTAGTTGGCTCTGGATTGTCTTTCTCTTTCCAAAGGTGGACATGTAGCACCATTTAGTAGATGATATTTATTTGTTGGCAGCAATGTTCCAGGTTATCTGAAGGAGGAATTTAGCTTGCTTAGTTAAGGAGTGAATTGGTGTGTCTATTACTTTCTTCAGTGTCCAGAGGGTGACAGGAGTGGCAGAAAAGCCTGCTACTTTCCTCTTTTCACTTTCTTCCCCACTTTTGGTGCTTCATTTTGTGCACTGACCCAGTTGAGAACAGCCTGATACGATGCATTCCACCTCCCTTAATGGCTGCTTCTGTCATCCCAGGTACAATAATCAAGAAGGGAAAGATGCAGATTTTCCTCTCTTCTTTGGCCTGTTATGCCTCCTGAGTACCAGCCCTTTGATGCAACAAGCTGGAGATGAAGCCTCAAGGTTTCTGGGATCTTACACTGGTCACTTACTGCTCTTACTGGGCAACTGCAATGCAGTGTCAGCAAGGCTCACTTGGATTCATGTCAGGTTGCGTTTTTCACTCTCGCTGATAGTTAGGTGACACCATAAGTGCTTTAGGGACACAAACAAGTAGTGAAGAATTAGTCTGTAAAAGGATAATACAGTAAATCAGATCAAATGTTCCTTGAATCTAAGAAGGGTCAGAAACTCTACTTCTGTTTTATTTACTGGCTTGAATAACCACAGATGCTGCATGCACATACATCCTTCAGCAGCCAGGATACCACTGGCTCTGCTGTGTGTAGATCACTGCTGATTTTGATGTCTTGCCACAGTTCAAGCTCACTATTGACATCCAAGCATAAATCTGTGGCTACCCTTACCTTGTGTTCACATTAAGAAACTGCAAGTCTGAAGCAGTTCACTCTTTGAAATGTAGTGCTCAGCAGTCCTGAAGCTCTTTTAAGTAACAAATTTTTAGTCTTTGCTTGCTTGACAGTTTTAATATCTTTTTTTTTCAGGCATAGTTGACTGAATTCCAAGCATATGGACAAATTCCATGTTTTGTGACATATTCATGACAGTTCCAGCATATAAGTGATAGCAAATCTGCTCTGTGTTGCCAGCTAAAGACAGTTTTGTTTCCAGGTGGAACACGGGTGGGCTGGGATAGAATGAATGAGTTTGGTAAACCAGCACTACCGAACCCCATCATCCTACCTACTTGTTCCCACACACCTGATGCAGCCTGCAGCATGGTGTTGTATTCAACAAAATATTGTAGTTGTTCTCTTATCATGATATTTAGTCCAATACAAAACACCAAGCAAGATGCAAATGTCATTGCCAGCTTCTGGAAAAAAGCGAGTAGGAACATTTGTCAGGGAGACACTAAGAAAGGCCTTTTAATCATGATTGAAGTGTACCAAACTGAGAGGGATTTTGTGGGGATGGGGAGGAAAATAGAAGCAAGTTTGGTTTCGTGAAAGACAGTTCTGCAGAGAGAAACAGCAGGATTTTTAAAAGTAGATCATCTTGTTCCACTGAAGCTTTTTATGTCTTAACGTTAAATGGGATTGGATTGGATGGAGAAGCTTTTCATGTCTTAAAGTTGACGAAGTCACAAGTCAGAACTTTAGTAGCCTAAGATGAAAATCCAAAGTGGACCTTGGTTACTTCCTGGGTCTGTAAATTGTTATCTCAGTTGTTAATTCTTTATATTCAGCATAAAGAAGGCGTCATCTCCCATTGAGTGAAGACTAATTGCTAGGCAAATTTCCTGCAGCTTTTTTTCATTTTGAGAGAAATAAACCTCAAAATTTCCCCCTGCAATGTGGAATTATTCCATTTCAACTTAAGCAGGCAGAGATGTCAACATTTTTCTGAAGAAGTTGTTAAGAGGGAATTGGTAAAGGGATCGTTGCCTTTGGATGGAGGGGCTCTACTGTGTGTTTTGGGAAGGTAACAGATCGGAAAGTTATTGTTTCTATATACCAGCCTGAGTGATCTAGGAATTCAAGAGTACTCCTCACAAGCCACGTTATTCAGTGTTCTCTCCCAGGCGTTTCAGACGAACCCACTGTGTGCTTGTTTTTCCCCCCATTGCACTTCTGTACTGAAGAGTAGGTACTGGTTTGATCCAGGTACAGAAAAGTAACAGCATTTACATTTCTGGTGCAGGTTGATGATCTCCAGCAGTGAACATACAGGACTGAAAAAAATCCTGATGGGAAAAGCTATGTATCTATGGGTAGTTCTTGTTCCAGACTGAGCCCATGGAGGAAAGCTTTTTAAAGCTAGTTAGGCTGCTTAAGTATGCAGGTAGGTAGGCAATAAGTTTTTAAACAGAGTATAAGGTGGTTAAGTGCCTAAATCCTGATGGAGATTAGACACTTACCTTGCTGAGGCATTTTGGAATTCCACTGCTGCATTAGCTGCATCTTTTGGAGAAACACATGACCTTGTACAGGAAGTTTTAGTGAACAGTTAGCAGTCAGCTCCACCACGGACTCAAATCCCTGTTCTCTGCACTGAATCCAGTAAGCAGGATACACACAACTTCATCTTTTGATCTGGCCTGAGTGCCTCAGTCTTCACAGTGAGTAACCTGGATGAGGGCTGGATTAGCAAGAACCATTCCCTTCAGTCCTATCTCCAGAGGAATACCAGCTCTGCAGAGGCTCCACCTCAGCCTGTGTCCCCAGGTAAATCCCACCAGTGCGTTTCTGCCTCATGATGCAGATGTGGGTTTAATCTTTACAGGGGAAGAAAAATCTCCCATTCTTTTCCTTTTTTCAGCAGAAAAGCCTGGGAGGTGCAAGGTTTGATTGCTCCCAAACATTCCATGCGTTAAGTATTTTATAAAGTGTCGCTCATAAGGAAGAAGCAATTTTCCTTTGGAGGAGGGCCTGAACAGCAGAGAAAAGATTTCTTGCTTTTCATGTTTGTTTTTAATAAGCCCATATATCCTAGAAGGTAAATTACTGTTTACAGAGAAGGAAAAATTTCAATTATACAGGAAAGATTAAAATGTGCCCTAAGGTAGCTTTGTAGTGTATTTTACGGTGGTAAATGTTAAAACCATGCTGTGCAGTGTTCACAAGCTCCCTCTCCATCTCATCTTAAGTGTAGAATGATTGTGATCTCAGCTTCCAATTAGAAAAGGACCTGATAGTTTCTTTAGAAGATAGGAAGAACTTGATAGTTGTGATCCCTCTTAGATGGCAGTCACAAAAACTGAGGACAGCTGTAGCACACTGGGAAATGGGATGAGTTGGCTGCAGCATGGACACGTCAGTTTGCTCAATCCACTTTTGAAAGAAATTGTTTTAATAGGATCACAGCAATGCACAGCCTAAGAAACAAGTAGGCTTTTCAGAAATGCTCTGCAGTATATGGCATTTCTCTTCATATTATTACTTATCAAATTCTTTTATTCGTGGCTAATTTTGGAAGGAGAAAAGTGCTGAAAACTTAATACATAAAGGCACAGCTCAGCTGTTGAGGATCAGTCTTTGCTTTGCTGTTTTGGCACTGCATTAGCTCTGCACTTGTTCATTTGTTTGCATTTCTAAGAAAAGGTGGGGAAGAGTCATCTCTCAGGATCTTGCCAGTCATGTAAAGCAGAGTTGTATGTACAGTGTACCATCGCTGTAATAGAGAGTTGGAGCATAGGCAGACTGCAAATACCATTTTAATGTTCTTTAAGGGTTTTCCACATTGCCAAAATGATGCAAGGCAACCACACTGTAGCAGTGACTCAGGTCTAACAGGGCAGGTTTCTCCTTGTATGTGACATTCTGCTAAGCCTCAAGAAAAGAGATATACATTCAGCCTATTCTGCTTTCCTGCCCTCCTTCGCAGGTCGTTCACATCTTCAAGACGAAGTGAAACGTCACAGTAGTGGGGTTTTAGTGCTTTGCATTTTTCTGGTACCAGTAGTTGCAAATGGCTGTGCAGGTTTAGTTGATACGTCTGTAAGAAACACACAATGCAAAGCACTCAGAAAAAACCCTGTTTTACCTATGACTATATTGCTTAGCAATATAGATCCTTAGACTAAAGAAGTGCATGAAATTCCCTCACAGAAACCTTGACTGTAGTCCCTCTTACTCACTCTAATCAGTGACAGGAAAGAAGTATAATTGTTAGCTTTTCTAATTTAAAAACAGTGCCCTTCTCTGTTTTCAGGATGAACCTTCAAAAGTTCTAGTTCTTTTTTTCCAAGACATTTACATAAACAAGTACCTCCTGAGATACAATACCGGAGCAAATGAATAATCATTCCTGCCATGCCACGTCTTTCTCAGCCGTGTCTTGACTCTCGTCATCTGTGGCTGCGGTTAGAAGCACAGCATCATTCTCCAGGGGCTATGCATAAACCTGGCAAATTTCTAAGGGCACTTCAGTTAGTGCATGAAAACAGGCTTTTAAAAATATCAGAAATGCATGAAAAATGAAGTGTGAGGCCTGTGAAAATCAAAGCTCATCCATGCACCTTGCTTACCTGTTCTGAAAGTCATTCAGGTATCCTGGTGGAAAACCACAGATCTTTCTTTGCTTGCACGCAATGCTAAGTTATTCTCCTGTGGTTTTGTCTGGTTTTATGCCGCACTGCCTGGAGGTATAATGATACAGGGCTGAATATTTGTATTATGCTCTTTAAAGGCACAATAAATAGCTGTTTTGTGAGCCTGCAAACTCAGGAGGTTAATAAACAAGCTTTTACTTTCAGGCTTTTAGAGTGAAGTCATACCATGTCAGGAAAAGATCTTTTTTAGATGACATGAGAGAAGCAAAGCTGATCCTTGTGGAAGCTTTCTTCCTTTCTAGTCACCTGGAACATCCATGTGCCTTAGGGCAGTAGCTGGTGAGGATGGTGTGGTTACACTATGTCCAGGTGTGTCCTTCACCACAAACAAGAATTTAAGTTTAGGGATTTCAAAAGCACTGAACGTCCAAATGTCACCTTTCATTTTCCAGCAGCATTCCTTCATTCATTATTATAGGCAGTAAAGTTACCTTCTGATGCATGATCAGTGGCCTATGCTAAATGAACTGGTTTTCCTCAAACTCAATCCCAACAGGTAGGTGACCACCTTACAAAATCTCCCATGTATGTGGTACTGTCTGAGCTGTTATCAACAGTCTCAGCAGCAGGACCTTGGGTGGCAGGTGAGGAGATGTATCTGCATTTGCACCCTTAAAACAGTCCTCCCTGCCAATGGATGGTGGGGGAGCAGGGTGGGTGGTGCATGTCTTGGAGCCCCTGCTCTATGGGTTCCTGTATTTTCTCCAGGCTTGGAAGAAGAATAAGAAGGAATATGCAGAGAATGATGGTTCATCAGTTTGACAAAGTGGACTTGTACGCTTATTTGAGGAAACTGTATTATTTGGTATATTATTCACGTAACACCAAAATGTTCAAACTTGATGAAGGTTAGCCATACATCACAGCTGTCACAGAGCAGAAGTGCAGAAGACTACCTTTTGACAGCAAAATCATCTCTGACTAATCTTGCTATGCGCAAGTATGAGAAAACAACGTAAGATCAGTATATCAGTCAAGGACAAGGGCTCTGCTGCTGTTAGTATAATGTGTAGCAGGCAGTAAATGCCTGGATCATTCTCCAAGTCATTTTTGGAGCCTCGTGGCTCTGACTTAAATGATCTCATTGACAAAGACAGGAAATATATTGAGAGCTAAAGGGATTGACACTGTTTAAGGAACATTCAAGAATGCTTTAGTGGGTTCGCCAGTTCCCTTAACTTCATGTATCCCATCAGTCTTCTTGCGAGCAAGAGGCAAGGCCTGGGAAGCCAGAGTCAAAGTACAGGACATGATTGACTGGCTTTCTATGCACAACAGAAACTGGAAAGGAGAAGTGACGCCTTGTATAAGCCAAGAGTCTTTCTACATCTGAAGGTCTAGAGTGTCTTTCAGAGTCAGCTTTATGTCAGTAGTGAAGAGTACATCATGTTATTTCATACTTCGCTTTGAATGATACCCCGAAATAATAAACTATGGAAAAAATGCTGCTATGGATTCTGCCTTTTGGCTATAGAAGTGGTCATTGTTATTTATCTGATTTCTGTGAATTTCAGCTTTACTTCTGTGGCTTAGTGAAGAGCATTAGGAAATTATTTCTATAAAGAACTGGGATTCCACTCCCCTTACACCTCTTATGTTTACATCAGATTCATTGTCATCCAGACAGGCCATTTAGGTGTCTCATGATTGAGAACACATATTTCTTCACTCCAAGAAAAGTGAGATGGATCGATGGGTTAATCCTAACTCCCCAAACTGAGATCTTGTGCAGCATGGCATTTAGGAGCTGCAACTGCAGGTTTTGTGTTCTTATCCTTTCTCTACAAACCCCAGCTGGCTGCTGAGTAAACATCCTTCAGTAAAGCATGTGTCCTCATCACCGTACAACAGTGATATTGCTTAGAGCAGAGGTAGCCTTTAGAGATTCCTGAGAATGAGAGAAGTGTTTATCATATGCTGGCCTGTTCTTCCCTGGATATTGGACTAAATTTACTCATTCAGGAGAAGGTAAGGTAGAAAGACAAAACACAGTTAAATAGTTTCAGCACCGATATTGCTCAGGTTAGAAAGGAAGCAAATGAAAACTATGTTTAGGACTTTTTATTAGCACTAACAGGATAAAGTAGGTCTGCATTTAAAACACTTGTGAATGACTTTTTTTAAATTGTCATGTTTGCTTTACTTATCCCTTATTTAATGGAAATGTCAGACATCCACTAGGGAGAATAAAGCCAGCCTTTTACTTAAGTCAATACCTCCTCCACTTCAGCTAAAGCCTGTGAGAGCTCCCCATATTCATTCGTAAGATCTGTAACTCTTGAAGTGCTGCCTGCAGAAGGACTTAGGAAACGTCAAGGTTTTGTCTCTCAAGAGTTTTTAGCCTGAGTGTTTTTTCAGTGCTTCTATAGGATGTGTCTGATCTCCCCTGTTCAGCTCTTGGAAGCCAGGTAGCGTGTTGTGAATTAGCTGACTCTCTCTTAGGTGTATCGCTCCTATCCAGCGCTTGCTTGTACTGCAGCACTCTGCCTTTGGAAACCAGTCTATTCCAATGTAATCTTCGTAACAGAACTGTATCCTGGAATGTTTGCTGAAATACATCCTGCAGGGATTTATTTGTCAGCTGTAGCCTGCTGTCTGCTAAAATAAGCGCTGGAAAGGTTGGCTTATGGCTGGACTCTTGCTCAGGGTCTGACCCAGCTGGGCTGTGTTCTGGTGGGGAGTTTGCTAACAGGGGATGGCCTCTCTTCAGCAGCTTGCCTTTATTCAGTGAAGAATTTATAGCTGCTCTTAAATCCTGCTGCACAAGCCATAAATAAAACCTATAGCTGCACGCATGTTTAAGTGCTCTGAGTAGAAACGAATTTAATTTCAAGCTTAAATACTTTGTTAGTTGCTTCTTCCATGGGTAGATACCTAGGATTTGCCTGGGTGCCTTTGTCCTAGACTATGTGGGACTTAAATATCTAAGCCAATCCAACATGATCTTGTGAAAACTCTGTGGGTTTAGAGGTTATTCAGGTTTTTAGAGGTTATTCGGTCTTCCTTTTTGTCAGTATTCACATCACTGGTGAATTTCCAATTGCTAGTGCTTAAGCTGAATTCATGTCTGCTACCATCAAGAGATGTGTTATGGATAGAAGACCTTTAGTTAAGATTCATGTGTCATCGTCACTTAAAATATTTTGAGAACAGATTAGACAAAATTCTGTATAATTTGAGGCCATATGTTCATCTGTGGAGGATCTGGAGTTTGTTTTATTCACCAGCAAAGGGATTGAGTAATTTGGGTAGCACCTGGGTTTCTTGAAGGACTCTTCCAACTTAGCTAGTGATCTTGTTAATGGCAGGAATGACTGCCATTTGGATTTGCATCATTAGTTGTAACAGGCATCTGAGTAGCAGCTGTGTTTCTGACAGAATATTCGTCCTATATTTTCCTGAGAAAAAACTATGATCTCTTGGACATGCCTGATGAGGATGTTGGGTTATAGTTCCTTTTCCCCAGCTTCCAACGCCTCCCCTCCAACTTCTTTGTTTCCTTCCTTCCTTCTTTTCCTGTTGCAGAAGTAATTAACAGGATGAACATCCATTAGGTGCTTACCCTCTGCAGCTCCTACTTCAGCAGCAGAATGCAAATAGCTTTGCAGTCATTAACAAGGTTGAACTTTAAAAAGAAATGTGCCACAAAAGAGGATTTTCTTATTCATCTCACTGTTTGCAACACTGCAAGCTTGAGGAGGCTGGTATTTCTTATGTAGACTTGCTGGTCTCGTAGGGCTTACTGGCTCGCTGCAGCACATATCAAATTAGGCCACAGATACTTTCTGTCTTGGGCTAATTTAGAAACAGGTCTTTGAGTATTGCCCACTGGAGTTTCCTTTAAGAGCCATCAAACTGATGTAACAACCACATTTCCCTTTTCTCTCAGAAGATCCTGTCCTTGATGGGAATGGAGGCAAGGTGGTTTGTCTCTTGCACTGGATGTTGCGCTACTTGGTTCTTAACAGGAGCATCTACAGGATTTGGGAGCGCAAGAAGATGGATTTCAAAAGTTCATTTCCTTGCATGCCATTTCATGTTCCTGAAGTCAGATCACCTCATTGCACGGTATGATCATGTGCCTGTTAGCGTTGTGCCAAGTGTTACAGCATGTTTGGGCTGTTGCACACTGTGTACTAAGCTTTGTGGGTTAATACGTCAAGATTTGGCATTGATGGATAAACCCATGCCTGGGGTAGGACTGACAGTGAGGAGTTTCCTCACTTCATGGGAGGAAAGAAACCCTAGCCAATTGATTCTGAAACATCAAGTAAAAAAAGCTGTGCTCTCCCCAGTCATCTGCAGTTGTACTGGGGGGGGGGGCAGACGCTTCTGAGCATGGGTAGGTCTCCCCTGCTCACAAACTGGGATGGCTGGGGGCACAGACCTGCTACCCCCAGCCTTGCCTGGCCACTCTGTGCTCGCCAGCAATGGCATTTCTCCTTTTCATGATAGAATTGGATTCACAGGAATCACATGCTTTATGGATGTAGGTAGAGTATATACTTATGCTGCTACGGACACTGCAGTTGCCCAGTTGTCACACAGTCTGCAAAATGTAGTTCAGTTCTTGTGAAAGCTCGCCTTCCAAGGCCAAAATAGGTTTAATTGTAGAAGGCAGCAGCATATAATAAACCCCCAAACACATAACTTTGTGGGCGTGTTTTAGGTGCTGTGGGATTCAGTGCTGCGGGTGAGATTTAACCTACTGAAATGAGTGTCAGACAGGGGAACTAAAGTTAATTTCATGGCTCCCATGCCACATTTGCCTCTCAGTGGTAACCTCATTGGGAGCTGATGTAGCTGACTGATAGAAGAATTCGGTCCTGCTTATTAACAGAGGGGTCTGCAGTTACAAATTAGTGCTTATTCATCTATGAAGAGCATTTGCTATCGCCATCCGCAGCAAGAGTACAGAAAAGAGCTCCACCAAACTCCAAAGAGAAGAGCCTGTTGTCAGCCTTCATGATAATCAGAATAAATGCAGAGAAATACTGTGCTCAGCCTCTGTGATGTCTGCCAGGGAGCTATTTCAGTTGCTCCCTGAGGCATTCACATCTCAGCCCATCTGTGTCTGATCCTAAATTACTTATGGCTGTGAGAGATAAGGGATTTCCCCATAGATAAGGGGAGGGGGGGGTGGAACATAATTTCTGTGTTTGATATTTATATTAATGGCACAGCATGCAGAAAGCATTTAATTCCCAAGAAGTAGAATGTAGGTGACATAAAAATATCAGTAAAGATTAGATATGAAGAAAAAGGTGCTCCATCCAGCAGCTGCTGCTTTCCCTTGAAAATGTTCCCCTTGGTAGAGGATCAGGTGACAAAGAGCATGATGAACACTGAAAATTAAATTCTCTAATAGCACAATCCAGCTGCAAGCCAAATGTCACACAAAGACCCTGGCAAGACTGAAGGGAGAAAGAGGGAACATAACAGACTTTGTATTGCAGTAGCCTCTGCCCTCAAAGTGCTTCCCAACCATGACTGAAGTTGCTGATCTCACTTCTTGGAAAGGCAGAGATACTTATGCCCATTTTCAGAAGCCAGGAGACTGCACAGTGACACAGTGGCATTGTCCTCACAAGAAAGTACTCTGAGTCGCATCTTGTCTCCTAGTCATTAAGTGAATTGTAGCTTCAGCTGGGACAGGTTTTGCTCAACAGATAGAGGAGGAGCTTGCCCTTTGGATCGCCTCCCCCAGAAATGATGCATCTCTCATATGTGATGAAGAGAAAATGCTACAGGCTTTGTCTACAGGTAGGGACAATCCTGGACAATGCTATGCCAGCACTACCCCAGGATCCATAGCATTGAATGTTTAGTTCACACATTAGCTGAACTGAGTATAAATGCCACCTTTTGGAAGCATTTCTTTTCATTAATGCAGCTGTCAGAACATTCTCCATCATGTCGGTGGGAAGATGTCTTGTGCTGCCACTTGTAATAGGGACTGGAGGCTCTGATAATGCAGCATTCCTTGGAAAAAATCCATGACATCATCTTGTTATGTACTGGACAAATACAGTTTGCAAGTTGTATACTCATGTTCTTACACAAATAGAGAGCTTCTGGCACAGTACAACTGCCTCTGATTCTGAACCACCTACAACACTGGGACAGTATACAGGTTTTTAAATCATCATGATCTCCCCTTTTCAGTGTACAGAAACTTCAGCTGATACCAAATCCTGTCACGTGTGGTATGTTCAAGTGAAATGATACAGGACTGTGATATACACAGGCACTGTTTCTACCTATGGCAAAGGAAAAGCTTGGCAAAAAAAGTGAAAAACGTATTTGAGACTCTAGTTAGGCTGAAATTGAACTTGGAAAGTGCTCACGAAAGGCCTTGGCATAAGTAGTGCTGGAGAAGTCAACTTGCTCTCTCAGATCTTAGTTCTGTCTATTTACAAAGCAGGAATGAGATTGTTTCCTTAACTTTATGAAGAAATTAGAGATTATGGAACGATAACAAAAGTTCCATGATACTGTTACAGTTTCAGGCTACTTCACACCTGAAAGGGCTAAAGCTGAGCTTTTTCATGGGTTTATATTTTACATGCGTTCATTTATCTGTGCACTATTTAATCTGTGATTCATATATTGGAGTAATATGTTAGTAAAAGTCCACATTAGTAAGTGCTTAGCCTTACCTTTAATAAAGACAGCATTTGATGGTTTGTGGCATTAGGGAGAGCTTCTTTCTGCGATATGCTTAAATTTCCCTTAGGCCTTTTTCAGTGCGGTTGGGATGGGCTTGATTGGAAAATTTAATGGGTTCCATTTAATGGTTTCCATTCCCTTTTGCCAAGCTGGTCTTTAAAGCTGCACTTTCATGATGTGTGAATTTCTCTCCATTTGAAGAACTAACATCAGATACAACACAGAAAGCAGATTTTAGAAATGAGCTATTAGGCAGAGAAGAGGCGCTTTTAAGATGCTCGCAAGTTGCGCAGCAACCAGGGGAACTCACAGTCATTTGATTTCTCAAATGACTCCGGCTTTGACTCAGGGGAAAAACAGTTTTATTCTCCCCTTAGAGCTTTCTCTCATATGTGACGAAGAGAAAATGTGTTTACACATTTTCCCCCTTAAAAAAAAAGTTGTACCTCATCGCAGAGGAACAGCAGCATCTATTACCATGTAAATTACTGCAGAACACATCCAGTCACAGCTCCTGCTTGGGATCTTAAAACAGAACATATAGCAGTGTAACCTCCTGTTTCTTCTGGCTTTCAGGCAACACACGCTGGCCTTTCTGAAATCACAGATTAAACCCCAGCCAACAAAAGGACAATCAATGCTTGATGGTTTCTCAGTTTCTGTAGAATTGTTTCTTTCACCAGTTTCCTCATTCCAGGGCTCCAGACTTTCACAACAACATTTTCTGCTCATTGCAGGCTGCAGGTCTTGGTTTTCTCTGGAGTTCATCACCGCATCAACTGTTGTCCAGTTTCTGCTGCACATGTGTAGGTTGATTCCAAATCACGTGCGTTTCTGATGTTGTCTCCTGATGCCGTCTGGAGCACAGTGTCACTTGTATGTTAGATGCAGCAGTCATGTTTATTATAGTAATAACAGATAAACATCCCACTTCATAAATGCCAGATATTCCTCTTGGAGATCTTATTTTCAATACTAACTTGGGTCAGCTCATCTATTCAAACTACCCATTCCAGAATGGTCCGATTCTGATATAAACAGCCTGATATAGCATATAAAATGTATTCACAAAATCTAAAAATACCTACAGAAATGAATGACTTTATGAGACTGAGCAGCTTGCTTTTCCTTTTGCTTGACCTTGTTCTAGTCTTCTATGCAAGATGTCTTCTCCTTGGTAAATCCTGCTAGAACTATGGTGTCCACTGGAAGTGTGGTTCTTTCTGATACAGCTGTATGCTATCAGAGGTGTAGTTATATTGCTGTAGGTGTATGTTCATCAGTAACTGTATCCATGCTAAGACAGTTTTTCTGGTTTCATTACAGCAAAGTAAGTGTAACAAGCATCCTCAAACAACAGTTGAGATTGCTCAGCGAGACATCTGGATTTAGTAGCTCAGAAGTGTAACTTCATTAAGAAGGATTAGCAGTCAAATGCATGAAGAAAACAAGGCTGTCTTGGTCTTGCAGACATCTCTAATGAACCATGGGAAATGTTCTGAAAACCATGGGGCTGTCCAGGTACAATCAGGAACATAAAGTCCTCTGCCATAGAGCAGAGTTTGGCTTTCCAGAGGATGTTAGGTATTGGAGCAGTCTGAAGTAGTTGCAACCTGAGTGTGTCTGGTATGGAGTCACTGGGGTGCAATAAATCACCATCAGAATGCCATTTTTTACAGAGTGAAAGTAAACTTTCAAGTGTCACTTTTGGTACTGATCAAAGATTTCTGTTTGCCTCTGCTTAATCTCTTCCGTTTTACAGCTGCTCTCCTCTGTAACAGCGAGACACCTTTACGAATGCGCTGTCCTGCTCCCCAGCAGATGTCACCTGGCTGAACTTCACATTACTGCATGCTGTCTCATGCCCCCCCCGGCCCACACACACATATGCTGGCCTCCTTGCACTAAACCACGTGCTGCACCCCACACACTTCTGTAGACATTCTCTCTCCCTCTCTCACACACTCAGAGCTTTACACCCTTTCCCTCTTGTCTCATCTTTTAGTCACTTTCTAAAGATGCTGACACTGATTTGTCTGAGGCAGTTGAGACCTGAAACATTCAGAAAAGAAATGTGCTGGAAGAGAAACGCATGGGAAGAGAAAAAGCTCGTAGTAGTTTTCGTTGTATCTCTTTTGCACAAGGCTTCATGTGTGGTGAGTGAGTGATCTACATAAGGATGCTTCAAATAGAAAAACACTCCCAGAAGAAATCTTAAATCCTATGCAGAAAAATAAGAGTGAAATCTCCTTTTTTCTTCCCTCTGTCTCCAAAATACACTTTTCCACTCCATAACCAGCCCTAAACTCAATATGAGGGTCTGTGTGGGCTCTAACACATACATGAGGGGGAGTGCACATAAAGTACCAGTCAGTAATGATCTTTCTTTATTTCTTTTTTCCTCTCCTCAGTTTGTTGCTCAGCCAAACTGCCAGCAGCTACTAGCAACACTCTGGTATGATGGTTTTCCAGGATGGAGGCGGAAACACTGGGCAGTAAAACTCTTGACCTGTGTCACCATTGGACTGCTATTTCCTGTGCTATCCGTGGCATATCTGATTGCACCGAAGAGCAGGCTGGGACTGTTCATTAAAAAGCCATTTATAAAGTTTATCTGCCACACCGGCTCTTACCTAACCTTCCTTTTCATGCTCCTGCTGGCGTCGCAGCACATCGTCAGGACTGACCTTCACATGCAGGGACCACCTCCCACCATCGTGGAATGGATGATCCTGCCCTGGGTTCTAGGTAAATCACAAACACAAACATGCCTGAGCCACAGTCTCCTGACTCGCACCCATGGCAACTGTGTGGAGACTCATTCCTGATCTCAGCATCAGCAGCGTGTAAAGAGATTTGGCAGCCAGCTTCAGTAACTGCATGAAACAGCTGGGCTCCTTCTGGAACAACAGATCCTGTTGGCCTAGGGCTCTTCTGCTGTTCATATTGCCATCTGACATGCCATTAGACATGACCCTGAGTAAACCGCAGCAGACACAGCTCTTTCCTTGCTTCCCCCATGCTCTATGTGAGGAACGGGTTAGGAATTAGCTTCTGGGTCATGCTAGTAACAAACAGTGTCACTTCTCATGCTGGCTTAGCTCTGCTGGCTGATACATGGCAGAAGGCAGTGCCCAGAGCCTGTCTCTGTTTTCACCCTCTCACTGATCTGTGCCCAGAGCCAGTGCACAGGTAGCAGACCTGATTATTCCTGGGGTCCCAGACTCCCAAATAGCCTAAGGCAGGCAGAAAAGATAACTCTCTGCCGTATGCCTCTGTGCTAATAAACACCGCCCAAATCAATATCTACTGCTCTAATATAAGCACTGGAAGGAGAGAGTATTTATTACAAGAAGGTTAAATGTGAGGCTCTTACTGCAGTCTGGCTAGGGCAGCCACAGCTGTGAAGAAAAGGTGTCTGTGTTCCTGAGGGCAGGACGTGCAGGTGAGGTAGTGAGATGGGGCAGGAGAAAGCAGATACAGCCACTGAGAGAGAAGAGCAGAGAAGCCAAGTTGGATGTGTTTTTTATGAGAAAGAAGTATTTACCCTCTCAAGCTGAGCTTCAGCACAACAGCAAGCGAAAACCCGAGACCTCCATTAGAAGCATGGTCTCTCCTCTAATTAAGCTCACGTCTCCTTTGCTGTGCCATTAACATGTAGCACTACTATGAGCTGGGGTGTTACCAGAAGGCCTGCTCACTGGAAGTGGTTTCCATACCCTTACAGCTCTGCTCCAGCCTCTGCCAATAGAGCCCTGGTCAGTTCATTGCAAAACCCCAGAGATCAGGTAACAGTGAACTGAGACTGTCTGGTGGGGGTCAGTGGCCTGGAAAGACACACTGATGCTGGTGGAAAACAAGAAAAGAAAATAAAGAGTTGCAAACATGTCCACAAATCCCTTCCAATGGGGACCCAGAGCACTTTGCCTCTTGCATAGCTCTATCACAACTTACAAATGGTAACTCAAGGCTCACTATCTTACTAAACTGATTTGTGGCATTGAATACATGTGTTGGTAGAAACTTCAGCCTAAGCTGAGGAAGTTAAATGTCTCTGTTGAGCTTAGGTGATCTCTTCACTTTATCCTTAACTTTGTGGTTAAAATTGAGGGAAATGGTAAACATTTCAGCAAAATTGATTTGCTGAAGGATAATCCATTGAGAAACCTCATTCAAAATCACCTCTTACAGCTGTCTGCTCTTCCTTTTGTGTTCCTTTGTTTTGGATAAGTAGGGATATTGTGGGACCGTTTATTGAGAAATTAGAACAGTTTCACCGGTGTAAAGGTTATGATTTAAGAAATATTTTCCACAATAAAAGGAGAGAGAGAGCAGGCACACACGGCATTGCTGTAGCTATAGCAACCAGCAGTGATAACTCTCTATAAATACAGTGTATGAGTTCTTCCACAGGCTCCTCTCTGTTGATTTACTTCATTCGATGTTTTTGTGTGCATGCAAAGATTTGGAGGCAGCTGTAATAAAATCACCTCATTGGCCTTGACATTGCCTGACCATTGACCTGCTGGCTGGCAGCTGAAGAGCTAAGATAGATATTTAGATGTTTGCAGCAGTTCATTTCAACATTATCTGCTCTTCAGATTGAGCTTTCAGGTCCTAACACTGGAGTTGCAAGTAGCATTTCAGTGACCACTGCAGTATCCTGTGGTTAGGTATGGGTAGCAATTTGGGTAACTATGTTGGTAATGCACCTAAGGTGTATTTTGTTGGCTTCCTTTTCTTTTCGCATGTTTCGGGTCTTCATTCAATTAAAATGTTGTAAACTGAGTAATTTAAAATACCTGGGGGCTCTTTAGATCTTCTCAGAAGCATACAGATGATGAAGAAGCCTAGCTGCCGTTTGCTTTTAATGGGACTTAGGCTTTCAAAACCGCTTAAACAGTTCAACAAAGGACATGTAAGTTACTTAAAATTACAATTGTGAGACTAGCGGTCAGGTAACAAGCTTCAGGAGCTGGCCCTCTCCCCACCAGCTCCAAGGAGGTAGAGTGAAGGTTAGCAGGTGCCCAAAATGATTACCAGAAGGCATTTCAGAGTTGAGATGATGGGCTCTGGCCATATCCTCAGGAACAAACAGTCACCTCACAGAACCATATCAGACATCAGGTGAGTCAGTACCACAAGATGCAGTGCCAGGCTGCAGTGCCTTTCTTCATGCCGAGTCCTACCTTTTTTCACAAGTGGTCCCAATGGGCTTTTTATGCAGCCAGAAGCATCAACACAGTGACTGAGCAGAGAGAATGAGTTCACTTCTTCCTTCTTCGGTATGATATTTCTAGGTCAGGGAGAAAATGTACTGGCACACAGAAGCTGGTGCTAGTGTTGCATGTTCTGCAGAGAAAGTCAGGAAAAACCAGTGCTGTCCAACTGAGCAATGAATTACTGATAGTTTCTGGGAGAGCAGACAATCTGTTAGAAACCATATAAAATACAGTGGATTAAATAGTTTACTCATGTAGAACAAATTTGATCTGAGCCAATCCACTCATACTAGCTGTAATTAACATACATTTCAAGCAGTCTCCGTGTGTGTATGTCTGGAGCCCTAGATAGGAAACCTAGGTCTTTTTCATCTCTCTTTAGACTACATTCCCCCCAGAGTTGTAAAATGCTTCATGATCAGCAGTATTATGCTTTGCAGAAGACAGGAGGGATGAGACATTTTTTCCAAGCTGTTAATTTAGAATTGTCTTTTATTTCATCAGGTATACACAGTGCCTTAATGGCAAATAATACCTTGTCATGTCAATGAACTCTCTTTCTTTCTACAGGTTTTATCTGGGGAGAAATCAAGGAGATGTGGGATGGTGGATTCAATGAGTATGTACATGACTGGTGGAATCTGATGGATTTTGCAATGAACTCCCTCTACCTTGCAACTATCTCCCTTAAAATTGTTGCCTACGTCAAGGTACAGTATCTTGGGAGAGATAATTTGTAACTTGCTTCTAAGAACTGCAGTGCACAGGGTAATAACTGTCAAAACCAAAGAGAAAAGCTGCTTTTCAAGCAGCCTGGTTTTTGAAATTCACCTGGAAAGCTCATGAATTTGTTTGGAGAGTGATCATCCTTCTCACCCTGACTCTTTAATTAAGACTGAAGTAGATCATTCGGGCATTAGGTAGAAGTTTCCCCATTTGATGTCCATTTTATAGCTACTCAGTTGTCAAAGATGTGTTTTGTTTTCCATACTGACACTGGACATCTTTCAACAACGCTAGATATAATGAAAACATGAATTTAAAATAAAGCAGTAAGGGTAAAAGCGAGAATAGGGTTACCTGAAAGCATCTGCAGCCAAGATTTATAACCTGTGAAAAGTCTACCAAGAAAAGCAGGCCTGCTCGTAGGAGGCTTCCATCTGATACAAAAGAGTCAACTTATTCTCTTCAATATATAGTTTTAAACCATAGGCAAAGAAATGACAAAGGAGCATGCCGGAGCTTTGATACTGTATAGACGCTTCACTGTCATGTTCCACTGATGGCAAGAACGCACATCAGAGCTCATCCTCAAAAGCACCTTCCACATTTATCAACTTCTGATGCTCCATTTAGCGTATGCCCATGTTTTGAAGCCAGAGAATGGCCTGAAGCACTTTCCTTCTGTCTCTCTGTTTCAAAGACACAGACAAGGCACAAGTGGTCTCCTGCAAACTTCTTTATGCAGTGGCTCTCTGACTTCAGTCTGTGCGTGCTTGGCCTGATTCTTGTCTTGGTATGAATCTGCAGTAATCTGCAGTAACTGCTCTGCAGTGAGTGTAATTACACAGGTGTAAATCAAGTAATTAAGTCTGCTCCTTGGCCATCTATGCACTTTCCAGGTTTGCTGTGCTGCTGTGTTGGTTTTGCCCTGCTGGAAGAATACTACTTCTTTTAGCCCAGCTCCTAATAACCAGGACAAGCACTTCCCCAGTGTAACCTTGTTTAGTCCCACCCAAGCATGTGCACAGGCAGACAGGAAACAAGAAGAAGATGCCACAAAGCCTATCGTCTCCAACATGGCAAGCAGTCTGCTCTCGGGCCTTTTTAAAATCCAGGATGCTGCACAGCACTGAGTTAGCTTTTCAAAGGGAAAAGCGTTAAGATAGCTGCTGCTCCCTGAAGAGGCAGCCCTGTAACAGCATCAAAGCAGGAAGAGATTACATCTTTTTTCTCCCAAGATTCAGAACCAGGGAGGGAATTACAGACTTGAAAGCTTGGCCTTTAAACTGAGAGCAGTAAAAAAATAATGCTGGAAATGGTAAGATTCACAAACAAATCTTAAAATGTTAACAGTCTTGTTCTTTCTTACACACAAATTACTAGAAGAGCTGTGCATCCATAGACTTACACAGTCACATACTGAGATTTAAACTCATAGCCAAACCATGTACAAAGGAGGTACAGCTTTGTTTGTATACTCTGTAAGAACTGCAGAAACTTACAGGCTGACTACAAAGACCTGTATGCCAGCGCACGAAAGGAATGTATCTGCCTCTGAGTACAGATCAGACCCTCTTGGATTAAACCTGGCTAATCTAAGGTCTGCTCCAATTCTGAGAGGTGCTTAAAATCTCCTATAGGAGTAGTTCTGAAACAGCGTGCCCACAGAAGTTCCCTTCTAAGTGGCCTATGTCACTTAGAGGTTGCAGTGTGCTCTGAACCATGAGGATATATAACATTGATAATGGCTTCAAAACTTTTTGCAGCATGGCTTGTAAAGGTTTTTGTTATTTATAGAACAGACCCGAGCTGGAAGAGGCTGGGATATATGCCAATATACCATATTCTGACACTTCTTAGAACTTCAAAGGATTACATGGACATTTAGATTTCTGCCAAATGTCAGAAAAATAAACTGCAAACTGACACTAATGTTTTCCATCCTTGTTTTTATGTGGAGACTTTTTCTTGTCTTGATTTGACTGGTTCCAAGACCTGACCCTAATATTGTCCAATACCAATGAAACCTTCAGGCTAATTATAGGGTAAAAATACATTCTTAATCAGTTTTCATTTGCTGCATTGAATCATCTAATGAGGAAGGGTAAATGTGACTGCCTGGTGTAACTTACTTGTGCTATTCTGAATACATCTGTGCTCTGTTTCATTTTGTGATGCCCAACCCAACCAACTCCAGCCTTCCTAGACACCCAGCTTCATTAGATACATCTGAAATCATCTGTTTGTGATGGCTAGGTTGCTCTGAAGAGTCTACTGATTACCAAGCAGGGATATATCATCAGGGCCAATATATGACCCTAACAAGTTGCTTGAAAAATAGATGTGAGATGGAGATGACCTTTTCACATACCTTTACATGCAGTCTATGCTAAGCCCTAGCAGAGGGTCCCTGGGCTGCTGTGTCCAGGCAGCATGCAGAAGAGAATTGCAAACAACTGTACAAATCTGCTCCCTGTGCAGGGGGCTTTCCAGGCCAAACCATCCGCCCCCAGTGCTGGATCCTGGCAAAAACTTAACATGTCTGCCTGTTTGTAAGCGTTTTAAGACCCGTCTTCAAATCAAGTTAACGGGCGCGGGTCATGATGTTCATGTAATACAGAGCAGTCTGGAAATGTCAGAAGCATCCAGAGGTCACGCTGCAATGCCTTTGTATAATGTCTCAGCTCCGCCATACGGAGGAATTGTTTGAAATACCAACTTGCTTTTAGCTGTGTCCTTGAAAGAAAATTGTGAGCTCTTATATTGGACCTTCTGATTTAAAGAGAGAAGTCCCCCAAATTCATCTGTCTGTGATGCCGCTTCCTTTTAAGAGACACAAAAATGATTTTAGGAGTCCTAAACACACTGGCTGTGCTGTTAGCTGTATATGCCAAGTACATTTTTGCCTTCTATACATGTGAAATGAGCAGAGACAAATGTTAAAAGGACAATTATTCTTTGACATTAAAATGTCTTTGACTCCATTCTGTTGCGCCAGCGTAGTTAAGCCAGAGTAGTTAACATTTATACTACCAGCTTGTTCATGTAACCTATTTGCATCTGGCTGCTCTTTGCTCAGAAAATGCTTCTGCTTTTACAGTTGCATTACGAATCGAGTTAATGTTATAATTGATGCACTCAAATGTATCCAGTGCTTCAGCTGTAATTAGGACCTGTGCTTTAGCAACTCTCCTAAAATTGCCGTGGCAAATTAACTAATAAGAAAATTAATTTGAAGAAAGTATTTTGTTTCTGGGCTGTTGGCAGGGGTTTGAGATTACCAGGGAAGGAAAGCATCCATTTCTTAGGCTCACCAGTTCGTTGCTTCCCTTCTTCCCTCCTCCATCCCCTGGATTCTTCCAGGAGTGTGCAGCGTTCTCAATGTGCAATCGTTTTTAGGAGCAAAAGGAAAGAAAAGGCAATTGGGAATTTCTGACCTGAGCCTGCTGAAAGGCAGGCTGAACTCTTTACACATTGAAATAGATTGTGTACGAACCCATGGACCTGAAGAACCTGCGAACGGTGAACCCAAAATTCAAAAACCTGGTTTTCCAAATTTAGGCTAAGAACTGCCAATGTCCCAGAAGCTTCTGAAGAGTCTGAAACTGCTTCTCGTGTCACCAGTACCTGGGTAGTATTTACGCGTGTTAGCAGATGTGTCTTTCTACGTTATCTGAGAGTAGTTACAACATAAGTAACTTTTATACCCTTGTTATTTCTTTCAGTATAACGGTTCTCGTCCAAGGGAGGAATGGGAGATGTGGCACCCAACTCTCATTGCAGAAGCCCTCTTTGCAATATCCAATATCTTAAGTTCCTTGCGTCTCATATCCCTGTTTACAGCAAATTCACACCTGGGACCCTTGCAGATTTCTCTGGGACGCATGCTGCTAGACATCCTTAAATTCCTTTTTATCTACTGCCTGGTGCTTCTGGCTTTTGCCAACGGACTGAACCAGCTTTATTTTTACTACGAGACCAGTGCCTCGGAGGAACCCAACAACTGCAAGGGGATCCGATGTGAGAAACAGAACAATGCCTTCTCCACGTAAGATGTCCTTTCCTTTCTGTTCGTAAGGTTGATTTCCACTGTCCCCTGTGTTACCTGCCTTTGCCTATCTTGATGCTGCACTGACAGCGCCCTTATTTATTCATTTGCGAGTATCAGGTGAGCTGGCTGATGCTGCAGGAAAGGTGTGAGGTAACTGGGGCAGACATTCTGCTGAGCTTTGCTGTCAGAAAGACTCTTATGTCTGCAAGTGGGAGACGTCATTTAAGTTCTGGATGAAGCTGTCACCCTACATGATCCTGAAACTTACGTTTTATTATGGCTGTGGTCAATCCCAGTGTATTTCAGAAAGCAAGAATACTTTTGCCATGATAATTGGAAAGAAGAAGCAGCTAAACAAAATGTGGCAAACAAGGGGTAAACGTACGAAAAAAGATATTAATAAATAATATGATAGAGCAAAACCAACATCAGTCTCAGCCAGGCCTTCTTTATGCACACATGATGATGTTGCGGGCTTCTCCAATTTCCTTGCAGTGTGGCGAGAGTAAAATCCCAGCAAAACCCTGTTTGTTGGAAATGCTGGTACTTTACTGAGATGTTGGCATGGAAATTGCTGTGGTGACAGCTGGCAGGGCTGAAAGAGATAGCACATGCTGAAAAATAACAGGAATTGTCTTTCTGATGTATTTGTTTTAATTACTAATAGTGCAAATAATTATAATAATCAGCCCCTGTGCCTTTGTTCTTGCTGCTCGCACAGTACTTAAAACACAATGGGAAGAGAAATAAATAAAGCACGGTCTAGAAAAAGGCCTACACCCTGCAAACAAGCAAAACAGAACTGTTGTCCACCACGTTATGCTAAATTAAGTAAAACTTGTCATAACGCCCAATAATTCTCCACCCTTCCTCAGCTGAAGGCTTGGGGTTAAGAAAGGATTTGTGACATATTTGCACTGTTATCAAAAGCAGATGAAGGCTGAGGCCACATGATGAGGCGGGGAGAGGAAAGGCTCCAACACTGTCCTGTGGGCTCTGTGCTTAAAAAAAGCAGGGGATTTTCACAGGATAGAGCCCAGCTTTACAAGAGCATCCTGACTCGACAGACCAGACGTGTTGCTGTTTTCCACTGCAGAGCAGGAGCATCATCGGCTTGATTAATTTTCTCGTGAAACCCCCCTCTATCTGGAAGGAGTGAATGGAGCTGCACTGTGCTAATGAAAAGCAGAATTAAAGACTTCAGTCTTTTTTGTATGTTAATTGCTTCCCATGCCCCAGAAATGTGTTGTGCTGCCCTTGCAAAGGAATTAAATAACAAATGCTATTCCTTGACCTACGTCCATACTGACGCAGCAGCCAGAGGGAGAAACGTTTGGCGAGCACAGTGTTTGTTAAATGGCAACTTCTAGCATGGGAAGGGTCAAACCCACCAAGTTCAGAACCAGAGCCTGCCTTCCCCTGGAGCTAGGGCGAGCAGATGTGCTCAGTTCTGCATCCTGGTTTGGGCCTGTCTCCATTGCAAACCAGCTCTTTTACAGATTTCACTGTCAGCAGGTTAGGGGAGAAAACAACAGCAGAATTTGACTGAAGAGAAAGAGTCAGTGGGGAAAAGAAAAAGCTCTTCAAGCCTGTAAGAGGGTGTAATATCTTGGGGAGTGGCAATGATACAGAACCACTTAACAGAAAGTGTGCAGATCAGCTTAAATACAGACCACGATTTCTCCCACCCTAGCATTCAGTTTAAACCCCCTGCCAAGGAGAATGTAGCCCAGGAAGGAAATTGAGGGGGCTCAGCCTTTATGGCAGAGGCTTGTGTAAAACAAAGCCGCAGTGGGAGGGGATCCGTTAGGACCGAGGTCTCCTGGCAGGGGACACAATGCTCCGCAGTTACTTTTTGTTTGAGACTTGCTTAAGAAATTTATTTAACATGTTCTTAAAAGTTTAAATAGTCGTTATTAACACCCCCAGTACAAGCTGACACTCGGCCTCTGAGCAGATGCGCAGCATGGGGGACCGGCTAAGAGCAAGCAACCTGCAGAATGGAACATTATGTTGTTGGGCTGGAGTGAGTTCAAGTCAGAGCTGGTGGTACCTCGGGTTTGCTCATAGTTCATCCCTAATGAAAGAATAAATGTAAAAAGCTTTCAATCAGTACCCTTTGATTCCTGCCAGCATTTCTAGGCACTCACACAATAAGACCTAATTTCCTAAGGGGAGGAAAAGCAAGACGCCACTCGTGTTTGTACAGCTTGTTTAAAATGTGACACCTATTTACTGCTGCATTATTCCCTATTAGTCCCAAAGGATGGGTTTAATATTTTCTTGGTGAGGAAATTTTCTGCATTGCAAACACAGATTATGGGAAAGTGATATTCCTTTGTGACAGCAATGAGGTGAAGTCATGAATAATTTAAGGTTTTATGCTTCAGCCTCACCTTGGAAAGCTTAGGCAACTTGAAAATGTGTTTATCGCTGTGATTCTGGCAACTGGAGAAGAGAGAGAGGAAGAGGAGGAAGGGCTGGAGGAAGTCGCGCCTCCCTGTCTGCCATCATTCCCACTGGAGGGACACGCTATGTCCGGGGCCGTTCCCCAGGGGCTGCAGGAGGTGCGGAGGGTTCCTGCAGCAGAGCAGCACTTGCTGTCTGTAGAGAGATGGTGGTGCTTTGGGGTTTATGCAGTTTGCATCAGGTCCAGGACGTACCCATCAGGAGGGGCTGTCTCTCGATCGCAGTTAACAAAATTCCATTCCAATGATTACTGTGGAAAGAGATCATGGTTCTGAGCCGGCATTGAACACTGAGGAGAGAGTAACTAAGCCTGACTTCTCTGCAGAGGTGCAGAAACCAGTTGCTGTCTCTTTCAAAGGGGACTACATGTCCACATGTGAACATATTTGCCTTAGTCTGGGCCCACATTATACTCCTGGTTAGTACTGTGAATTCAGAGCAATGCACTGGTCTCTGGTTTCAGTTTCATGACAGGAACCTCCGTCTCCCCTGAGCCTACAGCCTAATCAGTACTTCTACTGCTAATAGTTAAAGTAAGTTAAATGATAGCTAGCACTCCCCCATTGTTTAGCAGGGAAACATTTAGCATTCTTATTTTACCACCTCACTTACGTCATAAATCTAACAGACAGCCTGGCTTTTGGGAGAAAGGATTTTTGCTTTAAAGAGTCTTTATAATTTTGGTCAGTGATATGTCCACAAAATATAAAGAAACTAAATCCCCATATAAAGCAAGGGGGTTACGTGTGGAACAGATGCCTGGAAAAGGCTGGGGTACAGATTACTGGCATGTCAAGTAAAGTATCTGAATTACTTGTATTGATTTTTCTAGCAGTAGCAGTTGAAAATACCTACTGACCTCAGGCCAAAATGGAAACTCTTAAACAGGAGTATAAATGTCATTTTTTGATTATATAAATGCCATATTCTGGAAAGCCAGAACAAAGATGCCCAAATAGAGCAATTATTTAGATTGCTGATTATGTATTTGACATGATTGTGAAAGGTCACTTGTCTCTGGCTGAAGCAAATAGAGACCTGGGATGATCTCATCAGCTGTAAAGCACAGTGAGGTCAGGCCTAGTTTGTCTGTGGAAGGAAGACTTCAAAAGAAGAGAAACCTCTTGAGCTGAATTGAAGTGATGACTCTCCTCTGAGTCATTTCTGATCAGTCATTACTGATCAATTCTTGCTGCGCTGGTGCGGGCACCACGCTGCGGAGGTGGGAGCTGCTGCACAAACAAGCCACAGAGACCAGCATTTTTGGCCTCATGCACTGCAGACTGACAGGGTCTTAGCACACTGGCCTGGCTCACTTGCAGCCAAGGCAATGGCAAGCTCACAGCATGTATGAGAGCAAAAGGTGCAAGTCAGCGTGATTTCTCCCGTCTCCTACCTCGTGGTACATTGTTGTTGTGCACTATTTAACTGCTATGGTCATGCTGTATTTGGGGAGGGGTTCCCTGAACATTTAATCTGCAGATATGTTAATGATGCAGGCACTGATTAAACAGGAGAGTTTGTATCTGTAGACAACAGCAGTATCACAGCACAGCAATTCTAATTAGAGGGAATATATTGTGGCTGTTCTGTCCATGTGTGTAGAGTGCAAAAAGGAACTTGGGGTTCCTTCAGGACAGTTATGCTCTCTGCATCTCACAAGGATACGGACAGGGTTCTTGAACAGGTAGCAAGTGTTGATGTGACACAGCTCTCACATGCATTGCCGGTGGGTCACTGTGGTTGGAGTGAGGGCTGTCGCCAGGGAGAATAAATGGCTGCACTGAGCAGCCGCTTTGGGGTGCCCCAGGCTTCTGATGTCTTATGTGTTGTCCACCACCTGAACCAGGCATTGTTTTCCCTTCCCAAGAGCCGGGTAGCCAAGTAAAAACCTGTTTTTTATTTGCAGACTTTTCGAGACCCTCCAGTCACTCTTCTGGTCTGTGTTTGGTCTGCTCAATCTCTACGTCACCAACGTGAAAGCCAGACATGAGTTCACAGAGTTTGTTGGGGCCACTATGTTTGGGACCTACAATGTCATCTCCCTCGTCGTGCTGCTGAACATGCTCATAGCCATGATGAACAACTCCTACCAGCTCATTGCTGTAAGTTATCTCATTCTCTCTTGGCTTTTATTTTTCTTCCATGTGCCTCATCTGTTTGGCTTACAGCAAATGTGTATGTGCTGGGATGCTGGAGGCTGCTGCCCCCTGTTTTTGACAGCAGATAGTTGGGCTTTCTAACTCACTGACCTAAAATCATGCTTGCAGAGGAGGTTTTGCTCAGTTTGTAATGCCACTTAGGTGGAAAAGACTTAATCAGCTGCGATCTGCCCTTGTCACCTCACTGGTCACCTTGGCATGAGCAGCTGATTTACTTGGTAGCAGAGAGGGTATCTAAAGGGAAGCCTTCCCACTGCTTCTTGATGTTTGGTTTTAACTTGGGGTGCTATTTTTTTTGACTCTCTCCTATTACTGTTCTCTCATTTGAGAATGTGTCAGGAGCCCAGTCCTGTAATTTCTTACTCCACAGTCTTCCCACTGAAATTAGATCATTCCCATCTGCAACACCACCCAGTCTTCTGGCAGCTGACACTCTAGACCCATAATCTCTGAGTAATCTCAGTGCAGGATGGATCTGAGCTGCCAATTGGCTGTAGAGCCAGTTTCAGACTTTATCTTCATTTGAATGTTCAAAACGGGTCTCTACTGTAATCTCATTCTGTGTGCCTAAAAGCCAATCTGTACATTGATGATTAAATTTGTCAACAGATTGAAAACTGCAGCAGCATGGCCCTGCATTTTAAAGGCTGTTCAGGTAAATTGCACAGACAGTATGGAAGGAAGCTAAATCTTGTGTGCACGGTACTTAAGGTAAATCAATGGGCACTTACTTTCCAGTTCTGACACCTAACATGATAGGTTTAGAGCTAGCGAGATGATGAAGCGTTACATCACCTGTGAGCAGAAACAGGAGTTGGGAAAGTCATTTTTCTCCTCGGCTGCTCACTCAGTACAGGCACCATGCAGACTTCCTTCTCTGCTCTTGGATTTGCTCTAGAAGATAAGGTGAAACAGACAAAAAAAGAACCAGCACCAGCTCTCCTACCATTTCCATTCCCAACTTCCCGGACAAATCTCTGTATGGGTGAGCTCCTTTCCTGGCTAAAGCACACAGAGGGTATTGGGTTGTCTGCTTGAACAGGCTCCACAACTGCTGTTTCAAGTTGCTTACAGATTTCGTTATCTGGCCAAACTGAGTACAGACCCAGTCAAATCGGTGATACTTTTGGACACCTGATCTTTGTCACGTTAAAAAGTATGAGAAAAACTGGACCATTGACCTTCCAAACAAGCAGAAAGGCAGCTTATCACAAAGCATCAGGGTGCTTTATCAGTCTTTCAATGCTTCAAGTGCTTTCTCTTTGTTCAGTGCTACTCCTCACATTCCAGGGAGACTGGAATGAGGGGCAGGAAACAAAGATACTCTCCTTGGCCTTTTTCTCCCATTCCCCTTCCTTTATTGTCATCAAATAGGCTTGTCACTGACACAAAGCCCAAACCTAAGATTGGTGTAAGAATAGCAGTATTTTCTATTCACTGGGACACAAATCACTCATCATTCTTTTCCTTGAGTAATCTGAGTGGTTCTGTGACGCATTACAAACCATCCCACATGACTTAAGAGACCCATCATAACAATTAACTGAAGTGAATGGTTCAGAGCAGGACTTGTGTTAATGCTTTTGGAGCAGTTGGGAACAGTAGATTGCTAGATCAGAGCGTGTGTTTGTGAGAGGCCTGAAGGTGAAGGACTTGAACTCACCAGATAAACCTGGGCATAACACCCAGTTCGGTGTGCAGCATGAGTCCTTACTCAGAGGAAGGGCAGTGAAAATGCTCCAGGATATTCTTTGTCACTTAAGCTGTCATATTGCAGTGGCTGCTGAGAGCAGTGACATTTCTTGGGAAGGCAAGAGCAGTCACTTCCAGCCCCTTCTCATGCAGCTTGGTGTTTGAAGCTAATATTTCTGTGTGCTCACAGCATTCTCTTGGGGACAAGTTTTCTTCATGTGACGAGCATCAATTAATCTCTTCCCTGCAGAAAACGACTCATTAATAGATGTTGAGCTTTACAACTGTGGGTCAGTTTTTAACCTCCTGTAATCAGCTCTACCCCTTTCTGAGTCACAATAGACTAGTTGCTTAGACTGAGCATTTCTTCCTCCTGGTATTTAAATTACATTGAATACACACGGAATGACAGTATTCCAGGGAGGGAGGAGGGGAAAGAACCCTTGGGGTGGAGTGGAGGTCTTCTCAAATACCTCAATAGGAAACCTTGTGCCATGTGCAGGGCTCTGCAGAGAAATAAAATGAGCTAGACACCAGGGATGAGAGTGCATCTCTGCTGTTGATTTCCCTGCAATGGAGTGATCAGGACATCTTAATTAATTCCACTTGCTAATGAGCCAGTGGCACTGCTGCAGTGCAAGCAGTCTTTCTCCCCTGCTTTTTTCCAGGGACAAATATGTTAATGCGTTTGTAGCAGTTACTCATCAAGTTAGCTTCTCTCCATTGTCTCATATATATACATTAATTCTGCTGTGTATTTCTTCACTCTTCACTGCGTCTCCCCAATGTGGGGGTTAGGGCTTGGTAGTTAATTAAGCGCTGTAGGTACACACCATGAAACCGCAGCGTTTCTGTGGAAGGCAGAGCAAGGCAAGCAAAGAGTAAAACCTCCACACAGCTTTGAGTGATTCCTCACTCACAGGAGGAAGAATTTTTCTGCCATAATTTTGTTGGTTTTTTCACTAAGCTATTTCAGACTTCAATAAACACATTTTTCTGGGGGTACCCCGAGGCAGTTTCAATATTGATTCATTTTCATGCAGCCCATTTTTCTCCTTTGCCAAACTGGTGCCAGCAGGCACAATATTTCACTGCCAAAGCAAACAAAATCCAAACGCACACCAGCATTTCCATACACTTTGCACCGTGTCTGTACTCGAGGATCAGAATGTTCTATGCAAGCAGCACACAATGCGACTGGATGTGATGCAGTGCTGGGTCCTCATCTCAATACCTTCCAGACGGGACAGAAATACCATCACCCGATTAATAGCAGAGGAATACATCATGATGGCAAGAGGAAGAACAATGGAGCTTATCTGAGAGTAGCCAGGTGACTCCATCATTCGTAAATGGCAGAGAGTAGCAGAGTGGGTAATGAGGACGCTTCATCTGATAGTCTGTTTCTCATAGGAATGCCACTTGCCTGTTAATAGTTACACAATCCTTTGTGTAACTCTGCCAGTTTGTAATCTCTGCAAAGTAATGTGGTAGTGGTGTTACTGAGGGTCCAAGGGTACTTTTTGAAGGGAATTAGCAATCTACACATATTTTCTGAAAGCATGTTCCCTATGGACACATCTGTGATGCTCTGGGAAGTCACGCAGGAATTAGTCACTGGAACTGTACCAACGGTTCTGATTCTGCAGCTGCAGGAGCAATGGGAAGCAAGATAACTGAAGAACAGCAACTAAGACCCATCTGCAGGGGGAAAAGCATAGGGTGTGAATTCCTAATCTGAGTTCCAGGTGAGTTAGGGAGATAAGTGGCATGCACCAGCACTGCAGCATGAGGCATCCCACTGACCTATTAAGGAGAGATTTAAGCATCTTGGATGGAGCTTTCAGGTGTTTTAGGAAAGTACAACGATGCTTAATACCTCAGGGATAGCAAAATAGGTCTGAGAAAAATGACCTCTAACTACTGCGTATGAAAATGAAGGTGTTACAGCTTCAAGTGTGCAATACACAGTGTATGTGTGATGTTGGAATGACTTCACTCTAGCAGTGGGTAGTAAGTTATGAAATTGGTTTGTATTTTCTGGGAGTGTATGACCAAGCTGAAACACAGCTGCCAGTGTTAACACTGGAGAAATTAGGGCCTTGGATACCAAACCAGGAGTGTAGTTCTAAATGATGGCATGAGATAGACTGGATGAGCACATATTGTGGAGGGCAAGAATGAAAATGGTAAATATTTCTCATAGCAAAACAAAGCAGTGCAGTAAACAGAAACAGTTGGTACGTGCAGCTAAAAATAAGTGATTTCAGGAGATTTGGACTGTAAGCGTAGGAGAGTTGTACGTGGAATTTGCACAGAAGAGAACTTAAAACGAAAGCACAACGGAATATAAAGATTTTTCCGCTCCCTATTCCATTGTTTCTAAGATAACTTTGGATTCCCCCCGGGCAGTAGTATCAAACCTCTCTTCACCTACAAAGAACAAGAATTCCTGCAGTTTTCTGCGCCAGTTGAAGTGCCTCAGTGATTGGTACCCAGTCTAATCCACAACAGCAGCAGAAATTCTTTTCCCCACTGTGATCTATGACCCTTAGGACTGTCAAAAAAACGTTGCCCCTCCTCTGCTTGTGTGACCTGCACAGTTGCCACTTGGTGGCTTTGCCAAGGAAGAACTTTATGAATCCATAAACTTAGTTCAAGGTTCACAGCCCCACAGCCCCTCTGCAGGATCTGGGGGGATAGATTGTTCCCCTATAGAGGAAAGGCCAGCTCCAAAGCCTGGACTCAAGTCAAAGCTATTATGAAGCATCAGGAAGGTGTTCATCTCACAAGCCCGCAGAACCGTTCATTTGAATTTCTTAGGAGAAATTGAGATGTATTTGTTTTTTAACTCTGTCATGCAGCAGGAAATGAAATGATGCTCTTATTACGCTCCTGTTGCCAGTATGAGCTGGGATTAATGTCTCCTGAAGTTTTTTATGATGTAGCAAAACAGCTAGGCTCTGGAAAGGGTGTTAAATGGTTCTTTGGTACACTGGCTGCGTGGTATATCACTGGTTTTGAAATATCAGTTTTATGGCCCTTGGGGACTCCAGCTGACCAGCACACATCCTGCTTGTCCCTGCCCACAAGCAGAGCCAGTGCAGGTAATAGGCTGAAGCCTTTGCTTCATTCTGCAATGCAGCTGTAATTACCCAAATCTCAATTACTGCGCTCCCAGAGCTCATCGGTGTCATCAGTAATAATTAATTGAAATCACAAGCTCTCCTGAACTTACTCGAGGCCTTTTGTGACATTTGGACGGGTGTATTTCTGTTACATCTCCCTGTGGAGTGCGATACGTGCCAAGAAATGCAGGACCCCTGCTCTCCAGGTCCCTCCTGGGTAGCTGCAGCACATCTTTAGAGGAGTGGGATCAATTCCCAAGGCTGGATGCTCTCTCTGTGGCTTTTGCCTGGATGTGGGGGACCCCCAGCAGCTTTTCATTTGAAAGTGAAGGGAAAAACATTGGAGTAGCAGTATGTCAGGATGCTGCCATACAGCTAGTGGCCTGTGTGTGAAATTAGCCCCGAGCCTTGCTCTAGACTGGCAGGCAGCTTAATTACTTTTTGTTAGCAAGCTCAAGTATTCATTTGAAGGTGTAGAACTGTTTATCTTTTTGCTGACTTTGGCCTAATTACATATAACCCATGGACTTGAATCAAGTTCTTAATATTCATCTGGTGTTTGCAGAGCCTCTAAATGGAAGCACTCAGTGTGCTCGGACTTCACATGCAGCATCTTTCTTCTGCAGTTAAGACTAGACAATACTAATTCTCCATCCTAGAGCCCAATCCTGCAAACCCCTGCTCACAAGAGTATTGTCATCAGGATCAGCAGGCTAATCCTGTCTGTTGTTTTTAATCTTTGAAAACCCAGATATTTACCTGACCCTGTGTACCACCATGGCCAAACCATTAAACTTAGAGGGGCAAAACCATTACATCTGAGTGAAAACCAAGACAAGCTTGCAATCTGCAGGTGACCCCTGGTCTGGTTTAAGATGCTACAGGGAATTTGCTGACATTTACACAGGTGGGTTCTGGTTTCTGTGGTGCAGTTAACACACCAGTGCTCTGCATGACAGGTCAATAATTCTCTGCCCATTACGTGCAAAGCAGCACAGCAAGGTTTGCTCTTGCTACATGACAGGAGTTGAAGTATCCAGATGGAACCACATAGGTTGCAGCCCTCTGCATTATCCCATCTTTTATTTAGGCCTGACAAGCTCAATTAGCATTATCTTGTGCTTCTGCATCAGGGGGACTTTAACTAAAAAGGCAGAAGAAAAGAGGAAAAGTGAAAGATAAAGGAAGAAATTACTGAGAGAAAGCAGTGAAAAGCTGAAAGGGATTTATCTTGGAAGAGTTTTCACCTGATGCTGGGCAATGGCAACAGCTATATTAAGAATCCCCTGAAACATGACTGTTTATATGCCACTGGTTCAGAGATTTCCTTTCCAACACACTGCAGTCTAGCAAATAAGTTGATGCTGATTTTATTGCAGGTGAAACAGGAAACATACAGCTCCATCCCATTGAACAGGAAGATGTCTGATAACCTGGATGCTGTGCTGTGGCTCCTGGGCTGCGTTTCTGTTCTCTGGTCCGGCTCCTGCAGCTCCTCAGCTCAGACCCTGCTTTCAGAGTCAGCTTCATCCCCTGACTCAATGCATGGCTCAGGATTCACTTGGAGACTTGAGCAATCTCATACATTATAGTGAGTCCCTTTCTTCGGGCTCAAGGATGTATTTAAATGACTGGGATGTTAACTAAGATTTTTCAGCAATCATTCAATTTTTGGCAGCGCAGCTCAGGCACTGCATTAAGTGCCTGTACAAGCAGGCTGATTTCAGAGGTGTTGGGCACCTGCTTCTCCCACTGGTGAGATGACCTGTAGAGACTCAATACAAGACATAGGCTTTGCTGAGGAAAGGCAGCTTATGACCAGCCAAAAATACTGAAGCTTCTGGTACCTGAGCAAATGTACACAGTTTTGTTCCTTGACTATGGAAGCCTGGGGATGATCATTTCATTCTTTTAGCTACTTGAGGAAGGGACATAAGGGCTGAGTATATATGTGCACAGAAAGGTTGTAAAGCATAAGGAGAGACAGTGAGGCAGAGCTTTGATTCAGGGAAATTCCAACAGCACATGAAAACAGCTCCCAGGGTCAGAGCAATCAGGCATTTACTGTGTCCCTACCCTCCTGCTCAGCTCCAGGTGAGCAGATGCTCTGGTAAACATTTCTGTAGCACAGGAGTCAGCAGCAAAGACCATCAAATGTAATTTGTGATTAGTCATAATCAGAGCTCAGATCTGAACGTTACAAATGGCCCTAAAGAACACATGAAATAAACTGTTAGACCTTTAAATACCTTTGTTGCAGTTGACATCGCATTTCCCAGCTGATGCTACATCTCTATCATGGCAGAGTGGATGCTGGGATCTGGAATTCACATGTGGATCCAAACTGGGATTTTTCTTCTTGAGAATAATTTCTCTTGGAAACTAAAAAAAAAAGGATAAGCAAATAAAGAGGGGTGCAGAGAAGCACCGGATGCTGCCCTGTATCCGGCTCCCAGCAGCCCAGCAATGGATTTCAAGGCAGTTCTTCTTCCTTCCTGGTCAAATCCCAGGCTGACCTGCTCTGCAGAAAAAAGGGAACATTCTGGAAATAGTGCAGGTAGAAATGAGGGGAAGTGC
Organism: Psittacus erithacus; assembly: GCA_009867235.2. Lineage (NCBI taxonomy): Eukaryota > Metazoa > Chordata > Aves > Psittaciformes > Psittacidae > Psittacus > Psittacus erithacus. The sequence continues at coordinate 48,754 of WYDI02026305.1, read as the reverse complement.
TTTTTCTTCATGCCATGGAATTGCATCAGCACTCTGAGTTAGACCTCCTCAGCCCACCATTTCTCTACAGGCATGTGCAAATTACTTGATTTTGACCTGGCTGGAGGTAGTTAACATTGCCAGCACAGATGCACCTTATCTCTCTGACCTTCAGCATGAAAAGAGGCTCTTATCAGGCAGCGATAAAGGAGAGGGAATGGATGGCAGGAAGAACAAAGCCTTAGTGATATCTTTTTCATTGTTTCTTCCTGCTGAGGCTTTTTTGGAGCTGTTTGTCTGCAGGACCTTCCTCCTGCTCTGATTTATTGGGCTATTAAAATAAAAACTGAACTTTGCTGGAAGATGACTGAAATAAAAGAAGGTGTCAGTTCACATAATGTAACTGCACTAAAACCAGCACAATCCACAGTTCTGTGTTTTCTCAGGTATAATGGTCCCTGGCCTTCTCATTAGCTATCTTTGTTTCTATTCAGTACGGTGGTGGAAGATGAAAGGTAATTGATATATATATATAACCTAAATACATTGTGGAATGTAGCGCAGTCAAGCTATAATAAAACTGTTAATTATGAGTCTATTCTGCACATGGAGGATATAAATAGCAGAGATGCTAAAGCATGCATTTTCCAAGTACAAACAAACTGATTCCCCAGAGCTGGGAAAATCAGCGAGCTCACAGTATGGAGATCATCTTGAGAAGCGATGGCCAGAGCAGCAGCTCATCAGGGAGGTCTGCCTGTGGTGTCACTCCAGCGTGAATGCCTGTGCTCTTCGCTCAACCTTCTGTATTCACAAGCTATTAGTGGTTTTCTTTTCTACTGCAACCAGTGACCTGCCCCATTCCCATAATTTCCAAGTCTCTTTGGCTACGCTCCAAGGATGGAGTCCTTTATCCATCTCATTACACAATGCTGTTGCTGTGCTCTGTGTCTTGTTGACACTGAACTGGCCATTCCCTTGATCTATTTGAAGTGATGGACCTTGGACGCTGCAAAATTAAGGATGCTTTTCTTACTTGCTCCTTTTACAGTTTGTTCTTTTATGGGCTCTGCCATGACTGGGGTCTTTATCCAGCTCTCAGGGGTTTAAGGCTTAATCCCACTGATGGCTTATTTGAAATGTCTGCTGTGTAAAAGTTCTGATTTTGGTGGTTTCCCCTCTTGTGCTCTGTTTGATTCCCTCACCTAAGGGCCTTGCTGCCATCTGCCTGTACCAGATAGGGAGAGTTCTTTTCTGAAGTTAAGTCTTTACCTGTATCCTAGCACCGGTGTTTATTTATGAGTATTTCTTTACATCCTTTTCCTTTCCTGTGCTGGAGCAGAAAGGGCCTCGGAGAGCAGCTCTCCCTGCCCATGCCCTCGCTGAGTGCTCATGTATGGGCTTTGCTCTGCAGCTCTCCAGGCACCTTTTCCCTCCCGTCTGAGTGCTCCTTCACTTTGTATGTGCTGGTTTGAGTCTGCTGTGGGCTGGTTCTCTCCAGGCTTTGCCACTTGCTCCTCTTCAAAGCAGTGTGTGGCTGTCCTGGGGCCACCGCAGCTCCCATGGTATGGACGGCTGGTGAGGATTGCATTTGCTTTACCCAGTCATTTTGTGCTAGGCAGCACTTTCATCTCTTCTCTGGCTGCCTCATTCCCTCACTGTTCTAATTGCTTCTTCTGCTGCTGGATTGTCCTCCTCTAGTAATTTTTCTTGTATTTGAGATTGATCCTATTAAGTTCTTACCCTTCAGTATGTCATCCCCGGCTGTGAAAGCAAAGTCATTTGTTGGCAGCTGCAGCTGAATTACCTGTGCATTAATTGCCTTTGTAGGTGCCTGATTTCTCTCACAGACTTTTTCTTTCTATGACATATTTTTCTTTGGGAGCTATCAGACACCATTTACCTCAAATAGGCTGCTTGGGGTTTTGCTGCTCAAAGCTCTGAGCTCGTCATTAAACCCCCAGGCTCTGCTGATGTTACCACCAGCTTGCCCAACACCTATTACAGAATTAACAGCTTTGAAGCTGCACAAGAGGTGTCTGCGTCAGGTTCTGTAAAGCAGAACTTTCCCCTGACCTCTTTTCTGCAATGCTTCCTATTCAGGACACACCAGGGTATATTGTTTGTGCTAGCCTGCCCAAAGCTGATGTATTTTCTGTGCTGTTTCCTGCCCTGGATTTAGCAAAGAGCAATAAAAAGGCACGTGAGATAGAAATATACCAAAGAGAGTTTAATGACTTCTCCATAGGCTGCCGATGAGACGTTGGTGATCACCTTTTCAAGGTGAACTGTGTGTCTCCTTCTTCCTTCCTAGAGGAAGATACTGCATCCTGGGCACTCCTAATCTCATGGGGCTCCTGCTGGCACCTCCTGGGACAGCAGCAGGGAGCAACGCTGCTACTCCTGGTGCAGAAATGCTTCTGCCAGCATTCCCAGCACAACTGCAAAGCTTCCTCTGCCTCCTTCCGAGGCACTCCACCATGGCCAGACAGCCTGGTCCCAAGGGCATCGTCACAGCCATCTGTGTCTGCATCTGACAGGCAGCAGCCTGATTTCCAGCTTAGCCCACTGACTGTTGTATCATAAAACACAAGAAAAGCACATGCAGCCCTTTTTGTGCCAGCTAGAAAGATGCTGTGTATCTTTATTCTTTCCTAATGGGCATGGGGAGGATTTGCATCCCAGAAACACACTTCTCAGTGCCACCTCTGTGTAGTATAGAGGGGCTTAAGTAACTGGTTATCGTGTGGTTGTGTTGCAGTGGGTAGGTTTGAAGCTGTTAGGGTGCCTGGCTGCTGAGCATTACCCTCACCTCAGCCTTATGTTTTAGCTGCGTCTTTGTACCATGGCTCTACGTCAGCCTAATCCCGAGCTAACCACAGTGTGCAACAGCAGAGTGCAGGGAGCTGCCACAATCCATTTCATAACCTGAACTCAGAACTACCCCAGTGCTTTCAGGGATGCTAATTCAAGAGTCATGAGATCAGGCTCCTGTGCCCTGCTTTGCCACAGGCTTCCCACAGGACAGCCCTGTGCTTCAGCTCCTGTGTGCTGAAAGTAACAGCCTTTTCCTCCATCAGCTTCCCAGCCACAGGAGAGCTGAAATAACACACAAAGAGGTTTGTGAACCTAGAGGCTGTGGTAGTGGAAACCACCTCATAGACTGAAACAGTCTGGATCTGTGCTGGCTTGGTCAGTACCAGCTGAGAAACTGGCTGTTGCTTGGCAAAGTATGATGAAAACCATATGGCCGAGTGAGGAGATGGTGATGGAAATCTTTCTGGCAAAGACCTGACGAGATGTAAACAACAGATTTTCTACCCAGAGATGGAGATGAATGCTGGAATTACCCCGCACCATTAGTGTAGCAGGTAATTATTTAAAATGTGGCACATCTGTGAATCCATCACTTTGAGTGAATTAGAAAATCCTCACAACTGCTACAGTAAGATGGCTTCAGCCATCCCACAGGGAAATCTTCATGGGAGATTAATTCTCACTTCAAATGGCAGAGACTTGCAAGAGGATTATGTGGCCAGTGTGACACATCCACGCTGTGATAGTAAGGCATACGTTTCTTTTGTTCTCACAGAGAAGCTGAGTGCTGGTTTCTGAGTTCATGTGTTCTTTGAGCTTGAGGGCTTGGCCCTCTTAAGAAGGGGAATGTTTTGTAGCTGTAATGATGAGCAGTGCCTAAAAGTAACTGGTAATGAGAACAAGGGCAAGAGCAACAGAAGCTCAAAGAGAGGACAGTGAAATCCAGACTCGGTTTTAAATTCCTAGCAACAAGGTCACACTCGCAGCATTACTGGATGTGTTTCTGTAGCTTATTATAAACGTTACCAAAGAGTTGTCATCCGGGAGCACTGTATGAGACAGCACAGGAGCCCGTCCTTGCTGCATGGTGGGTCCGCTGGAAGCTCCTCGCCACGGCAAGGCACATCTCATACTGCTGAGCTCCCTGGGTGTGTGCTGTGCCCTCTGCCAGCGCTGCCTGTGCAGGCACAGAGCACCCATGCCTCCTCCTGCGCTCTCTTAGGAACCCGCTCTGACTGAAGCCCCCAGGGGTTATGTCCGTGCTGGATGTCCCTGGCCCCAACACCACCTCCTGTGACTCCTCTTTAAATCAGCAGCCAGTGCAGCACCACAGCAGGTAACACCTTCCACAGGAGGGTCCAGGCTGGCAGCATTCAGGGCCAGATTGGATGGGACTTGGAGCAAGCTGCTCTAGTGGAAGGTGTCCCTGCCCATGGCAGGGGGTTGGAGCTGGATGAGCTTTAAGGTCCCTTCAGCCCAAACCATTCTGTGATTCTATGAGATGCTCCAAAACCTGGAGCACATCTGGTGGTCCCCTGGGCCATGTTCACAGCCAGTGCAGTGACCGAGATACTGGCTGTAGCTCAGGAGTGCTTCAGCTTTGGACTGGGTATTGAATGATCACTGAAGCATGGTACTCGCCACAGGGAGGAGAGTTAGGAAAACTGTAGTTTCGTGTGTAGACTTTGGTGCTTACAGCACTGAAGAGAGCTCTAACCAAGGAAATGGCTTCCTGGCACACAAAGGCATTCTCAGTAAAACTGAGATGCCTCTTTGCTGTGTTTCCAACACAAAACTGCTGCCAGGAGCTCTCATCTGATTTGCTCAGGTCCTCAAAACATCAAGGTAAGTAATTGGGACAGGCTGAGCTTGTAAACCCTGGGGAGCTCACAGCAGCAGCAGCAAAGAGAAAAGACACTTTGAGCTTTGTATGGAGAGCCTGTCTTTTAAGAGAGGTTATGTTGCACTCACTGATACAGCACAGGAAGAACTAAATACAGGTGGGGTTGAAGCCAGTGCCACCAACCTCACCCACAAACACTGACATCAACAGGGATTTGTTCAGACCAGCCACAAAACTTCCCTAATGAAGAGCTCCCATTAAGTTCCACTGCACCTGCCTTCAATCCCTGGTCAAGCCCATGTAATCCCCTACAGCTATTTAAAACTGAAGGAACAAAAAGAAACCACTGCACAGAAAAGAGTTTTAGCCCTTTCCTTCCTTTCCCAGGCACTCATTTGCAGTCCCCAAGCTACTGCTGTGCTGTGCCGTGCCATGCCTCTGCAGACAGCACCCACATCCCCTGCTAAGCCACCTCTGCCTAGGACATGCCCTTTTTATAAGGTGCTGAAGGGAATTGCTGCCCAGTCACCACACCTGGTCCCACCCCAGCACCACACCGGGCCTTTGGAGAAGGGCAGGGTGGATTGATAACCTTCTCCCTTCTGACTCCTCAGCGGGACCTGCTGAGTCCTGTTCACACCTGAGCAGATTCACACCTGCTTCTGTATTGACAAAGAACTTAATGCATACACATCTCTATCCAGAATAACAGCCTTTGCAGTCTCTTTCAGGTACTGCCATAGCCCAGGCTCTGCAGCTGCCCCAGTGCTGTCAGTGTTACCAAGCGGGAAGGGTTTAGTCACAGTAGGGCTGAATAACTCAGTGCTGGTCTCATGCAGGAAGAGGCAAATGAAGAAGAGATGAGCAACACTTGTTCTTTTGTTTTCTTAGTGGCAGTTACTGCTGCAAACTGCATTTTGTCCTACCCAGAGCTTCATTTCCACCAGCATCAGCTTCTAATGCTTCACAGTGACGCTGCAATTTCCTTGCTTATGGGAACTGATAATGTGTGAGGCAAGAAGGGGCATGGCAGGCTGCTGCTCTGAGCCTACCTGTGGCTTGAAAACAGCCCTTTCTGTGAGTTGGCAGGGGAACAGTAGTGTTCTAGGCTGATTCAGGCCATCTGCAGAGACTAATGTGCCCCTGGGCCACTGAGGCTCTTGGTTTGAACCGAGAGCTGCACATAATCTGAATACACCACTAAAACAGAGCAGATCTGAGCACATTTCCCCATGTCAGAACACTGGAGCTCAGCCATGAAGCTGCTGTAGTAATTCTTTGGGCCTAACGCTCAGCCACATTTTACTCAAACTCCCTGTCCTGCCCCTCAGTGCCTGTTTCTGAGAGCTGCAGCATCCCTCACTCAAGAGGGCTGCTTGTTCCAGCCTGGTTGAAGCTGTCCTTTCCTCCTACCTTGTGCTGTTCCTTAGCTCAGATCGCCACAGCTTTGGTTTAATCTCCTGTCAGGCACTGCTACCAGAAGTGCTGAACAGCTAAAATGTCATAGCCATCAGCTCAGCGCTGTCCTCTGCACTGACAACAATTCGCTAACTTACCGCTTAAATTCAGGGTCCCGTTGGAAGCTGTGGTCAGCACTGCCTGGCTTGAAGGCTTCAAACTGTTTCCTTCTTCTTGTGCCTAACATCAGGATTTCTGCAGAACCTACAGACCAGTGGTGTTTAACTGTAAATGAGCACAAAATCCATTCTGAATGCTGCTGCAGCAGCTCTCTGAATGCAGGCGGGAGGCAGAGAGCTCTGCCCTGATGGTGAAGGGACTATGGAGTTGGTTACTGAGCAGAAGAGCCTGTTGACTCCATGGAATACCTTGATTTGGGGATCACCATTTTGCAGTCTGTGAGGGCAATGTCTTGCACAGCCTCAGTATTCCTTTCGCGGTGACCATATGGACCGTGTGTCTTATCTGTGCAGCTGTAAAGTGATGCTGTTGACTTTCCACTGTTACTTTTGGGGATGAAAACCACCAGAGCACAGCAAGCGAGCGTGGTGCTAATACAAGTGGAATAAAACAAACAGTAAAATGGCTTCTGGTTTGTGTAAGGATAATGCAGAGGCAAGATGTAAAATACGGCAGGCATAAAATGTGTCGCTGCCTTGTAAGAGCTGAATTCATGGGTGCTATAAACAAGAAACAAAAAAACCCTACTGTGAAATACCTTTTCCTAGGGAAGAAAGCGAGAATTCATTGGATTTAGGCACAAAAATGAAGGGTTTGTGCAATAAAAGTGCTAACAAAAAGCAAAGGAAGGTGTCTTCTTGCTTCTTGTATTGGCAAACTAATATAAGCACAGCCTCTAAGGATGAAGCTGGGCTTCAGCATCTGCAATTCCTTCTGCTGAACATTGCTGTCGTCTCATTCCTCAGGGGTTGGTATTTGGACACTGGCTACATTTCACATTGATTTTAAGTACACCCCCAGTGAGGGAGATGGAAGAAGTGCTCCTGCTCTGCCTGAGCTGGAGAAACTCCTTTATTGCTCACGTGCCGCCTCCCCGGCCGTGCAGAGCCTGCCTGAACTGTTGACAGTCTCCCTCCTTCTCCCACAGGACCATGCGGATATCGAGTGGAAGTTTGCACGGACGAAGCTCTGGATGAGTTACTTTGATGAAGGTGCCACTCTGCCTCCTCCTTTTAACATCATCCCAAGTCCCAAGTCAGTTTGGTACCTCTGCAAGTGGATTCACAATCACCTGTGCCCAGGCAACGACTCTGACAACGAACAGAAGAGGCATGAAAACCTCAAAACATTCACAGTAAGGAGCTTCGTGGGTTTATACTTTGCTTTTCCAGGGTGCTTGTGCACCTGCAGATCACAAGGGCCCCTGCTCTGCTGGTGCAGTAGAAGGTTGCTGGCTCATAATTTGCTAGGAGCCGTCAGGAGCACTAAAGACAGGACTGAACAGGTAACATGTCTGTGCCTTTCCCTTTCCAGGAGCGGCATGCTGACAACCTGATCCAGAATCAACATTACCAGGTAAACTCTTGAGCACAGAAAGTTCTTGTTTTGTCTTCCTGCTCATTTTCTGATACCTCCATTCTTGCTTCTGCAATGTATTCTGATAAGTGCAGGTCCTCTCAGAGGATTTGGCTTAGCATGGATTGAAACATTTCCTCATTAGAGGTGGGATGATTTAGTAAACCACTCCTTGCCTTTCACCCCCTCTGAAGTAGTGGAAAACTTGCTGGGTATCAGTCTGGCAGCAGAAGTCAAAGGTGACACCCCCAGGTCCGTCAGAGGGACCAGGCTGTCACAGCATCCTGCTTAAACCCTCTTCTGCCGCCTTTTTACACACTCTTGAATTGTTCCTCTCCTGCTGTTTTTGTAAAGCATCCCTACCTCAGGCGGTGGCTGGGATTTGTCTTGGACAGCTCAGGAAGGAGGAACGGTCCCTTTGTTGAGTTTTGCTGGGTTTATTCTCAGCCTGCCTGTCATCAAATGCTCATTAAAGTCAAGCTACAAAAGGATGAAACTGTGTTAAAACCAGCTTCAGTACTTGCATTCAGTGTGGTGCATTATGGCAGCGTGCTGGAAGGGAAAACAGTGCTCTCCAGAATGTCAGGTGGTATGTTAGGGTTACTGACAAAAGCCATCCGTGAGTTGTCTCACATCAGACATCTGCTTTTGAAAGAGTATTTTTCTCTGAAGTTGGTGTTTGCTGTAATTAGTCATCTTTGACAACAGACATTTGGTATTTTGTGACTTCACAGCACAGCTTATGGCTACCAACAGCAGGAGCTTTTACACAAACCTCCCAGTAAAACCTCAGTGCAGAGACTGTGTTGGTGTTGCTCAGACTTGTTATCCCTATTCATGAAATGGGGGAAATGAAGGGAAGGTTTGGAGTAGTCTCTTGGGTACTGAGAGATGCACCTCTGTGTATGCTGCCAGCACAGATACATGTATGAGCTTAAAGTACCAGTTTGCTTACATAAAGTGAGCAAAGAGGTTCATGAACACAGGGCAAAATAGACCTCATCCTGCCAAAAACCTGCACTGTAACAAACAGCCCTGTTGGCACTCACAGCACATCCATGAGTTTGGTCACCTTAAGAATTGCCATTAGACAGCTTGAGGACACGTAAGAACATCTGGATTTTTTTCTCGACAGCTTTTACACATACAAGACAAGTAGAAAGTACCTGCTCGCTGTAGTTAACTGCTGAGCATTCAAGGTGGAAGGTACATAACCCTTTCCAAAGGTTTGTTCTCTTTAAAAGAAGAGGTTCTCCTTCTAACGGGGGGTGATTTTCTTTCTAGTCAGCAGAGCTGGGACAGAGTTCTGTGGGTCAGAACTCGGCGAAGTGCAGCAAGAACAGAGTCTGAATCACTCGTGTTGTTTCCTGTTCCAGGAGGTGATAAGAAACCTTGTGAAAAGATACGTCGCAGCAATGATAAGGACTTCCAAAACCAATGAAGGTTTAACTGAAGAAAACTTCAAGGTAATTCGTTATTCCTTAATGATAATTTACTGCACTCATTGAAGCAGCAGCTTGCAGAGCTCACACTTCCTTGTTAGGATGATCGGTAACCTCTGTGGAAACAGGAGTTACTGGAGCTGGGATCTAGATGATGTGCATGTGGGGGTTTTGAGCGGAAAATATTACTTGAGTGTCTTCTCATATGATCACCCCCAGATTTTTACTGTGTGTTCTGTAGACAAAAGCATTGGGAAATGGTAGGAATGAAGTATCTGATTTGAGTCAACATCTTGTTCCTAATCCTAACCCATGTGGAGCCAAAGAATGAGTCTAGGTTAATGGATACAAAGAACACACACCAACACGTTAAAGTTGGGCCTATCAGCTAAACAGGATTCCTGCCCCTGAGTTCCAGCAGTTTCCCCTCTTCTGGAACTGTCCTACCTGACCTTTGTTTTTCTTGGAGGGGGTGGTGGGGTGGGCAGAGGGGGTTGGTCGTTTGGGCTGGTCCCACAGCCTTGTGAGACAAAGATCTTGGGAGGTCTTCAATTCTTGGGACTGCCAATGTGTTTTGTTGTGTGTCACTGAGTAATGATGATGGATCTGGTGTTCTTGCAAGTGTGATTTGCTATCAGCCATCTGCGTAACTGAGCAGCTCTCCCAAGGGAATGTGATCATTCTTTCGTGTCACAAATAAAGCTACTGCGCGTAACTCATTTCTCCTCTTGCCTTAGGAGTTAAAACAGGACATCTCAAGTTTTCGCTACGAAGTTCTTGACCTCTTAGGAAACAGGAAGCCCCAGAGGAGAAGTTACTCTACGAGCAGCACGGAGGTGTCCCAAAAGGATGAAACAAATGAGGATGGTGCTGGAGAAAAACCTAAAGCCAAGAGCGTGTCTTTCAATGTAGCCAACAAAAAAGAGGACTTCAATGTATCTGCGCTAATTAAAACTATGTCTGGGATTGATATGGTGGAAGAGAAGCCAAAAAGCAATGGGATCAGTAAGCGCTCCTTCGTCCGGAATGGAAATAGAGTGCAGCGACTTTCCAGCTCCAAGAAGGAGTCCTTTAAGAGACTGGGGCTGCTCTTCTCCAAGATGAATGGACACGTCCCTGAACCAAACTCAGAACCCATGTACACTATTTCAGACGGAATTATTCAGCCACACTACATGTGGAAAGACATTAAATATTCTCAGATGGATAAAGGGAAAGAAGAGAATTGTTCCAAAAGTGAAATTAACCTCAATGAGGTGGACTACAGTGGGAACACGAGACTTACAGGACAGAGCAAGGAGTGCCCTGTGGTTTGTACCAGCTCCCTTCACTGTGCTTCCAGTATCTGTTCCTCTAACTCCAAACTCATAGACTCATCAGAGGATGTGTTTGATTCATGGGGAGAGGCCTGTGACTTGTTTATAAACCAGTGGAAAGATGGGCAGGAGGATCACGTCACGACTCGGCTATAAGTAAAGCTATCTTAGCACTCCCTGGAGAACTTAGCCCCTTATTTGTAACGGTTTGCTCTCATTTGATTCAGCATTACCATTTCCTTTCTGTCCACAGGTGGGAAAGAAGCGGCAGACTCATGTTAGCCTATTTTATAGCCATCTGCAGCTTTTTCATTTCCTTTTTTTACACTCACAAATACCAAGCTAAAGGTTTCACCATTTATAAGGTCACTGTAACCCACAGGAATTCCTTCAGATGCAGTCTTGTCTTCAAACCCCACAGACTTCAGACACGCTGGGGGCCGAGGAAAGGATTCCTCCTCTGCTGTCACCATCCCACCGCTGCTGGGTTCACACTGCTGCCATCCAGCCCGCTGGGTCTGCATCCTGCCCGGTTTTCCTCATCCACACAACCAGCTGGTGAGCAGTGGCTTAGCAGGAGGCTGAGAATCGTGTTTAAAATCCTTTCAGAAAGGGTTCAGACTTACAACTGGGCTTTTTTGTTTTCTTTAAGCAATATGGACCTCCGAGTCTTTCAGTTGTGTGTGGGTTTCAGGTTATTATATTAATACTGCAAATTGTTACTGAATTAGAGACCCCTTTGATCATCTGCTAGAACATGGTATGATTTGCCCATATACCCAGTTCCCATGAGAGATTTCCCCTGTAGGGAGCAGAATGACCTTCCAGTTAGGATGGAAGCCAGCACCTGGCCTTGCTGCCAGCTTCTACATAGGTGAACTGCCCGGAACTGGCCGTGGCTGCTCGAAACCCAAACCTCAGTGTGGTTCTCACGTTGAGCCAAACCCAGCGCTCAGCTGCATCTGCTCTTTGAAATTCCTAATCTGACTCCACTGCTGCATTTGCTTTTTGCTGCCTCTCTGACGGATGTCAGGCTTTAGGAAGAAAACCATCCTCCTGGATGGCAAGTGCTGAGAGCATCTTCCTTGGGCCTGTGAGCTGCATTTCTGACAAGCAGCCTAAACAATAGCAGCTCAAACTGCATCTGGGAGCCTGGAAAGTCTCTGCAGTTCCTTTTCTAAGGTGCAGCAAAAAGGAGCGCAGCGGTAGAGGTTATCTTTTCTTTCCCTAATTGTGGTAGTGTCAGCACAGGGCCTAGCACTGTCACTGCTTTTGTCCTAAGGAGCATCCGTGTGGGGAGAAGAGAACCCCCTCAAGGGCAAATGGTTCATTTTTTAACAGTGATTTATTTTAGTTTTAACCATGTGATACTTGAACTTTCTTGTGTGGTGTTGCTAAGAAACACAGAGATCAGCACTTATCACCACTCCAGAGCTGGTAGCAAGTCAGCTGCTTGCTTGGAGGAGGCAAGTCCCAAGCTCAGAAATGTCCTTCCTGTATGACAGAGCCTTGTTACAGCGCTCGTGCTGTCACGCTTAAGGCTCAGTTCCCAGGAGAGGGTACAGGAGCTGGAGCATATCCCAGGGGTGGCGGCCAAAACATCACCTCTTGCGTGAAGTGGTTGTGAATTGCATTTGTAAAACCATAATGCTGGGAAACCCACACTCCCATTGGTGCTGGGCAGATGCTACCACAGGAGCACGAGCAGCGCTCGTGGCAGCACGAGGGTCGGGAGAGGGATTTCTCACAACAGCCATTCCTCCCGGAGAGCCGCTGGGGCACCTGCAGCTGGATACCCTGTGCCGGGGTCTGAAACCTGCCTTTCCCTTTGGGCACCTCTACAGTGGTACCTAAAGGTTACACCTGCATCAGAGGTAAATGTGAACGCTGCAGCCCAGCTCCTGTAGGAGGGTTGCAAGTGCCAACACATGGGACTCGTGGGCAGGTTTCAGTACAGACCTCAGGGAGGAGACTGTGGCTCTGGGTCAGCTCTGGTGTCAAGGAAAATCAGCAACAAGGAGCAGAGACCCCAGAATGTTTCTGTACTCCTTGCTTATGACACCACTCTGTTACCACACGCAGCAGAAAGCCCTAAATATTTAAGCCTCTCTCTGTGTTAGTTAAGGCACAGTGAAAAGCATTTTTGCATGGACAGACTTCAGGCTTTCATACTAGCTGCAGGGTTAGAGCTGCCCGAGACCTGCATCTCCTCTTCCTTGAGGAAAGGCTGAGCAAACTGACCTGTGTGCTGCACAAGGAGACCTGTAGAATGTGCAGGTTGGCAGCAGCTTGCTGATCCCTCATCAAGAGATCCAGCAGCCCTGTCATTTGAGAGAGCCGCAGTCACACTGACTGCAGTTCCAAAGCTGCTCACAATGAAAGCCCTGCAGTTTAATAAACCAATCTGAGCACATGTCTGGAAGGAGGGACATGAGCAAGAGCTACTATGGGGGGTTTGGATCAGTTTAAGCCTCACCTAACCCCACTGCAGTTTATGACCTCTACTTTGACATGGGGCCTGCAAATCTTTATGGTATTTCCTGTGTAAGGAGTAAGAATGAAAACAATTCAAGCAGGGCTGTCCACTGAAGCTGGGACAGGAGCAGGGTTCCTGTCCTTGGACAGCAGAAAGGCTTTTAAGTTTTCCCTGAGAACCGGTGGTGCTTATAACATGTCATTCCCTCACAGCACTTCATTAATGGGTACAAATAAACTGGAACACAATTAACTGCAGTGGTGCCCCCCAACAGTGACGCAGGGCAGCACAAACTGCCTGAGTCACATTCCCATGCTGTGTCCCGAAAGGGCAGGGGTAGGAACAGCCCCGCTGGGATGGCATGATGGATCCCGCAGCCTGCAGAGCCCTCCCCATCGCACGGGGTTAAAGCGAGCTCTGAGCTGACTGTGGGATTCAAACACAAACCTTTGCCTTGCTGTGATTAATTCACGTGTCCAGAGGTTCGCAGAACTGGTTCCCCAAAAAGGCAAAGTCCTGTTTGACTGCATCTATGCATCCCCTTTGGTAGCAATAGACTTTATAGCAGCTGGCGAATTATTATTACACTAAAACAGGAGCTTCAGGGGAGGGAAATTAAAGCAGCTTGTGAAAAATAGGATGATAATTAAAAACCCAGGTAGGTTTTGCTCCACTTGCAGTCGCAGTCCTTGGGATTCACCAGCGTTTACCCATTTTCTATTGCTCAAAAAGAAAACATGTTTGAGCGCAAGTTACTCTTTCCTTCGGAGGAGCCGGTGAACTGTCCCTGCGCTGCCTCTGCAAGCAAGCAGGGTGGGAGCTGGTGGGGTGCTTGGAGCTGCTCCTGTGAGGAGCGGAACTTCTCCTTGGCATGGGTTCAGGATGCACAGCTGTGTTCCAGCTGGCACAGGCCTGGCCTTTCATGGGCTTCAGGGATAATCCTTACACATACGCAAGGAATTCGGAATTGGGAAGAAAAGAATCTTGACCACTTTTTCTTTAGGTTTCTTGCTCCAGAAGTTGCTTTGTTTCTTACCTCCCATCCCCGGTGTCATTTTCACCTGGCCCTTCAAAGCGGCACACCCCACCAGCAAGTGATCACCAAGTAAAAGGTTAACAAACAACAGCCAGGGTTAAGAACATCCCCTTAGAGCTGGGAGGTGTTTGTGCTCAGGTCAGAGGGTAAGGGAGTTGTTTCAGAAACAAGGAATTAACTGACCTGTCTCTGCAGATGATGTGGATACTTGCATTTGTATATTCACTGACTCACCGCGCTGTGTGGATACTCGAGTGTTTGGCTGTGTGGTCCCTCCAGAGGAAGATGCACCACAAGGAGAGTACAGGGTTAGAGAACAGGACTGCTGAGGTCTCATCCTAGCTTTGCCACCGATTCACCGGTGACCTTGGGCAAGTCACTTCACCTCTCTGATTGCCTCAGTTTCCCCATCTGTAAAATAGGGATAATACTACTTACCTACCTCGCAGGGGGGGTTAGTTCATTATGTATAAGCACTTTCAGATCCTCAGATTAAAGGCGCTATATACAGGAAGCAGTTCATATCCGTAGCAGTAGGATGTACTTTTATTTTCTTACAATTCATTCAGGTTAGGGCTTAACTGTATGTCCGTTATGATAGTTTTCCATGTAGAAAACTGGCATGGCTTCCCCAGGAAGGGAAATTAGGGGACTTCTGCAGTAGACAGTGAGCAGGAGGAGCACACCCTGGAAGCCTGAACTCTTTAGCACCCTTGCGTTCGTGATTTATGTCTCACCCTTCAGTCACCTTTACTGTGTGTGTGTTTCATCCTTTTTCTGATGGCACAGGTAACATAATTTTTAGCAGAAACAGTCACTGTAAATATGAAAGAGTATTTAAATAAATATATTCATGTATAAATACAAAACTTTACCTTTTAAAGAGGTTAAGATTGGTTGATGCAACAGACTTCTAAGCATGGGGAGGTTCCACGGGCACTGACGTGCACGCACGTGCTAGGATACTTGCATAGGGCTATAGGGAAGCGTCACCACGTGTAGTCACCTCCTTCGTGTTCACTTTTCACCCCCTCACTGGGAAGGGCCGGCGATGGGGTGTCACAGTGTGCTGGGTGTGCAGCGTGCACAGGAAGGGCTGGAGCAAAATCCCTGCTGCCTGCTCAGCATGAGGAGGAGCGGGACAAGGCAGGTCCCAGGCACACGCCTCGGGCAGTGGTGTATCACCTACACAAGGGCTGCTGCAGGAACCTTTCCTGGACAGCAGGAGACTGTCTCCTGCATCCCTACAGGGGGCCCTCACCCTGGTTTCTCTGCAGGTACAATCTGGTTTCTTTCAGTGCTTTCTCAGGATAAAGGTCTTTGGTTTGAGTGACGGGAGCTCTAAGATTTTACTTGCACAGTAAGGGTGCTACGAGCATCCTGAGCTCCCTTTCCAGGAACACAAGCAGTTGCAAGGTGTCTGCACTGGGTGTTTGGATGGTTACTGGTAAGTGTAAGCATGGATCTGATTTACTGCTGGGTTTTCTAGCAGTTAGAAAACTACACAAGCACCTGCTGCTGTCTCACTGTTAAGTGTATGTCCCACTTCCCTTGGAACTTCTCGGCTTTGCTTTGATATTTCTACTTTCTGTTTCAAAAGGCCAAAATCCCAAAGAAAAGCATATTTCAGTTAACCAGGAAAAGGTTCAGTTTTGGTTTAATGTCTGGCTGGGTCCTCCTTTAACCAGTTAACTTCTCCTGTGGGATGCTACCACTGTCCCACGGACATGGCCATGAGAAAGCTCTGTGCAGCCTCAAAGGCTGATTTCCAAAGAGACAGGATCACTCTCCCACCTCTGCTGTAATTCCACAAACAGAAATGGCAAAAAATAAGCAAAAGCATCCAAACCACATGGGCTGCCTGGAATTAATGGAAGTTGTTACTTAACCAGCAGCTCTCTGGGGCTGGTTTTGGGGTGGATGCACTGTGGGACCTCCCGAGTGCTGTAGCACGGCCGGTTGCAGCTTGCCCGGGTGTGCTGGAAGCATCACTGACTCCTATTCATGTAATGGGAGAATTGGAGTTGGTGAGACCACAGTGAATAATAACTCAGCTCATGAGAGCAGCATCTAAAATAAACTGTTACCAGAATAAGCTGCACTTTGCAGTGAATGTGGAACTCAAAGCCTAACAACTACAAGTCAATCCCTTACTGGGGTTTTTGGAGGAGGAGGAGGAGGCAGAGAGCACTCTGGGGTAGCCACATCAGTTCTAACCATCTGTAATTGGATTCGGTTTCATTTTCACACAAAATTCCCTATTTCAGGCCACTACACTGTTACAAACACATCATATATTATTCATACAATTGCCTCCACCTAAAACAACTCCTGCTTTGGAGTAAATTCATGACCAAGAACGATGATTTCAATGCTTTAGATAAAGAAATATATTTAAGACACACATGTTTGTTGCTCCCCTACCAAATGTGACACGATTTTGTGCTTCAGGGAAACACTTTTACCTGCTGTGTTTGCTTAAGATGTGCAAAACAAACAACAAAGCCAACCACCACCACAACAGAGCCCTGCTGCCCTAGCTTGGACCTCCCGCTATTCTAAAAGCCAGATGGGTCGCGCAGTTCGTTCTTCACATGCAAACCCTTCTCAGTCCATGGCTCACCAACCAAGGAGCCAGTGCAGCCCATTCCTCCTGACCAGCACTGTCTCCTTCAGCATAGCTTATTGTGGTTAGCGTAGGGAATTTCGACCCCTCTCCCATCTAAAGCATCTCCCTATCAGCAGTAGTCTTGTCCTAAGCCAGCAGAAACAATGTGCTTAGGACAAGATGTGATCAGTGAAGGAGCTGGCCTTTAGCACATTAGCTAACAGAACACTGTGATACCTTTAGCCAATGGAGTGAAATGCCTTTTGACTATAAATAGCTGTTTTTGAGCAAGGGGCCACTTTTTGGTGTAGCTATTTTTGGGGTATTGTATAGCCTTGTTTAAAAACTACTGAATGTGTTTATAAGGTGGGTCTGGGAACTGGAGGGCTGAGGGTCTTGGAGAAGCCAAGGATAGTAATAGCTGCTTAAAGACTCTATTTTCTATATGGCAAGCCCTAGAGACCCTAAGGCTTACTCTGCAAACAGGTTTTTTAGCAATCAAATTAACTCCTCATTAAAAAAAGCTATCACAGAAAGAGCTTCGCACCTGAAAATACTCCCTTGTTTCAAACTGCCATTTTACTTCACGGCATAAGAAGGTGAGGCTTTTTTTCCCCCCCTCCTTTATTTTAGTTTTGGTCAACAACTGTTCCAGCCAAAAGAGATTTTAGATATGAGAAGATAAAGCCAGAGAAGGGAGCGCAGCATTCGCCAGCTGAGTAACAGCCGCCCCTAGAGACAGGGGGAGAGACGAGGCGAAGAGCAAAAAGCAAAACCAAGCTCTTAGTTTTATGTACTTTTCTACTTGCATCTCTCCCGTCCGTCGTGCAGCCTCCGCGTCACCCCCTCATGCGACATGTAAAAATGAAACGATGTACAGAATAAATAAAATTATTTATTTTATGTGTATTTTTAGCTTAACTGTAAACTGAAAATAAAGAAAAAAGGCATTTAATTTTTTCCCAAAATGTAAGCCTATTGGAATTCAAGGTGTTTCTACCTTTTCAGATGTAACATTTCCAGCTGCCTATTGATAATAAACATTTATGAACAGCAACAGGCCTGGCATTTATAGTTTCTTAATATCACATTCAGCACAGATTCTCCAGGGCTGTCAGAGGAGCACGTAAGGATCCCAGTTCTGTAGAGATTTATGCCGGTATCTACATAAAGACATGGCACAGCCCCACTCCCTACCATGAAGCTGGCCACCAAATTTGTGGTCCTGTTCACGGGCAAGAGCTGAACAACACCCGGCTCTGTAAAACCAACCACAAACCAAACAACCCAACCCCAAACCAGACAACCCAACCCCTTCATATCATGCCTACCACAGAAAGCAGCAAACCACTGGAGGTGTTGGTGAATAAAATGCACCGCATGAATGTGCTTACTCCTGTAGAAAGAAGCCTTGGTGTAATTCCATTTTAATTTGCTCCCCAAAGATATCCTTACACCAGCACAACTACATCAGCCACACTGGGATATACACAGCAACACACAGCAATGGAGCCAAGAGTGTAAAAGAGTCATTAGGCAACAGCATCCTACTGTATTAACATAATTTGCTCACGTAAAGCTGTCCTCCAAGCACATCTCACTGGAGGCATGCAGACAGGCTTCAAAAGCTGAGGCTCTTTGTCAGCCCTCCAGCAGAACAAGAGTTTTCTCAAGTTAAACAGCAGCAATATCCCCTTCCTTGAAATGCAGAAGATTCCAGCACAAGGGAGACAGGGACACACAGAGCAATAAACACAGCCCAAGCCAAAAGTTGTAGCAAAGCCCAGGACCACAGTGATCTGCAGCATCAGAACTCTAAATACCCACATAATAACAGAAAGCTATTTTATTCAAATATAGAAGATATTTCCAAGCTAGATGTGTACATTTCCACTCATGTCGGAGAGCTGAGAAGTTCAAACTTCAGGCACCTTGAATCCCAAGTTGTGCTTCCTATTCCAGAAACAGGAACCAAACTGCACCTGCAAATGACTTCCATCTCCTTGGCTGTCCCTGCAGATGCAGACAGATGTGCTGCAGCAGAGAATTCCAGATTTGATCAGGGAGACGGGAAGAAGTTTCGCAGCATATTGTACCTCCCCTTACTTGTGTTTCCTGAAGCAGCAATACAAATCACACGTTCACTTCATCACCACAAACACTGAAACAAACGTTTTTGGCTTTTAACTGTGACAAACGTTAAAAAGAACTGCTTTTAAAAAAGCCAGAAACCAGAGTTTGGATTGGATTGGATTGGGAAATGCTAATGGATAGGGAACATGAAAAGCATATAAAGGAGAGTGTAGAGGGAGTTAGTGCATCCACTTCATCATTTGAGGATATCGGACTTTCTCAAAAGTCCATTTTCTCTAATACAGCACAGTCAAGCCATTAGCACAGCTACAAGAACAGAATGACTTAGGGTAAGCCCCAGCACCCTGAAGCTCGTGGCAGAACACCTGCTCCAGGGAAGGCAAGAGTTAGTATCTGGGATGAAACAGCCATGAACCTTATGAGCCCAACACATAAACACACTGCACCAGACCTTGGGTGCCTGTTCCTATAGATTGCCCCGCTTGCAGAGATGGCTCAAGTGCAGTAACTGCCGGAGTATATGCTCTGAGCCTATGGCTCGTACTGGCTCAACTGTTTCATACTTGTCCCAACTCAGCTGACTGTGAAACTTGGGAAGCAGCAGTTGCTTGATCATGTCTAAGGATTTCTAGATGTAGACTTGCTCTGCAGAATTTAAACTCTGATCTTATTGCAAAGCTATCAAGTCCAAGGGTTTTACCATCCTCCTTTATGAAAAAAGCAGTTACCTGAAGCATGGGTCTGGATTAGTACACTGAGTACCTTTCACATATGCAGTCTTTGATGGTGTCATTTTATAACAGAGAAAAGTATCCAGCAGCACTGCAGAGAGAACTGGAAGCTGTGTGAAACACAAGTGAGAGAGAAAACCGGCTTGCTCTTGGAATCAGTTCGGTGTTCTTATGTGGCCAAGGGGAAACAGAGCACCAGAGTGCCGGGACAGCACACTGGTGCTGCCGGCAGGCAGAAGCAGAGCATTCTTCTTCTACAGTATTTATAATGGTTACCTAAACCAACAGATTTTGCAGCTCAGAACACTTCAGAAAGAGACTTGTGCCTCTAGTGGCACAGGAGATGTCAGCACACCCAGAGAAGCCGGACGGGCGGTACTCTGGCTGTGGAGGGAGTTTGCAGGGCACAGAACAGGAGGGCAGCACCCACAGCCAACTGCAACAGAGCACAGGCTTGGCACCTCCTTTGGTGCAAGACCCAAGTACCAGTGCTTAGCTGTATAGCAAAGGGTCCTCAGAGGACAGAAGTGCACTCGAGTGCCTTGAATGTGGTCAGACCAAAGCCTGCTCCTCCCCAGGGCAGAAGAATGTGCAGCAGTTCAGAAGAGACTGACATACTGAAACCCACAAGCAGCTCACCCCCAAAACACAGACACTACAGCTGATTGCTGCCGCTTTCATCCTGCTGTTTCAGAAGAGCTTGGCTCTGAGGCTGTTTATAAGGGCAACGAAATCATAAGTGCTCACATCTAAAGGGAGCACACTGTGGTGCTGCCTGCTCCTGGAGCTTTCCTGCGCAGCCTTCAGGTGTTAATTTAACTTGAGCCCCTGCCCTTCATATACAAAAACACAGTGTGGGAAAGGAGGCAGCAGGCATGACTAGTGCAGGCTTGGCTGCACGGCTCTTCTCCCTGTTAAAGGCTGGAAAGCCATCCACACAAAAGGAAGAAAAATGAAAAACATTTCAGGATCAAACTCCTGCTTTAAAAATTCATTATTCTGCAACATACTTCAAGAAGGCCAATAAAGACAGCAAGAAAGAAAAAATCCGAAGGAAAATAATGGTTCCCAATAGAAATCAACACTCATGGATTTTTCTGTGCTTGGTTCAGGAGAAAATGTACTTATACGGAAAGCTCTACCCTGCTACCCCTGTTCATGGCAATTCTATGATTCTGCTGGGCATGAAAACCCCAGAGCATCGGTCTGCTACCAATGCGTAATGGGGCAATAATCAAAAGCTGGGCCAAAGTAAACAAGTCTGGATGATCACACAAGAAACTTGACTCCAGAACAGAATTCTCAGTGTTTCTAATGAAAAAAGAGGCTGACTGCAGGAGACAGACTAAAACCAGAAGATAAAACACCAACATGTAACTATGAGAACCATTTGTGTAGAAAAAAGCAAGGGTTGTCTCAGTGCCAGTAGAAGAAAGGAGGCATTATTCATAGCTTGAGCTTGAAAGTGGAAGATACTTCAGTGCCTGACTGTGACTGGGATATGACAGATGGCACTTGTGACTGAGGTGGAAACATACTTAATGACTCCATCATGGAGACTGCACTTACATCCATTTTAAAGTTCATAAAACTAAGTCACATGCTTTACTGGTTCCTTTAAGAGGCTAGTCCAGTGAATGGTTTTTCAGTGAAAGGAGCTATGGTATCCTCTTCTCCTTTCCACAAAAGGACAGTGCAAGTCAAATGCTCCTCCAGAGGCAGAAATGCAAAGACCAAGGTCCTGACTGCCAACAGTAACTTTGTAAAACCATTTCTGTGCTTGTTTTGGGGTTTTTGAAGCAGCACAGCAGCTGATAAGCAAATTACCTACCCAAGGGTCATTTTCATCATGTTTTGACTTTCAGACTGGCTCTTCCATCTTGATAAACCATTATTAAATTGCCAAGTTACTCATACAGCAATTGGAATCTTGATGAGACAACCCAACAGCCAAGCTTGCAACCCTCCCAACAGAGGAGTCTACTGCCATCTTCTTTAAGCAAGGGAGAAAAAAGTCAAGAATTCTAAGGAAATAGGATCAACACCAAAAGTGCTGCTTGAATTTAACTTAAAAAGTTTTAAGGAGTCACTTTTTCCTACTGCTTTTGCTTCTACAGATACTTAAAACAGGCATCAAAGGAAATGTACTGCTCCCCTCCCAGTTCTGCAGTCAGTATCCATTTTTACCACCACTTAGTTTTGTACAAAGAAATAACATCACTGAACACCAGCATGGGCCCATAGAGTTGATTTCAACTTCAGCAAATGGCAATTATACCACTGTCTGAAGCTGACTTTTTAATTCAAGCCTTTTAACATTTTTCTTGGATAGGTGGGAGGAGAGGAGGGCAAGATGCAACTGAAATCGTAGACATCCAAGTCCACAGCCATTGCATGCACACTCTACCTGGCCTCCCTTTAGAAGGGGGAGATACCATGACTGGCTGGACTGCTGGCTGTGGAGAAACTGCTGTTGTGGCACTAGCTAGAGTGGAGGAGAAGCCTGAAGGTGGAGCAGCATAAATACCTGCTGAGGCTGAGATTGCTGCAGAGTTCACCTATCACCTGGAAAAGAGGCAGAGTAGCCAGGAGACCACCTCTACAAAGAATTAAAGATTTGCTAAATAAGCATATTTCAGGGCCTCTGGCACTGAGCAGCATTACCTGCACTTGTGCCCTTGTTCGTTACTCCATGAGAGGACTTTGCCACCATGATGCGCCTGGGCTGCAGGCAGGGCTCAGCTCACATCTATTTCTTGTTGGTTTTGAATGTAACAGTCCAAGTTTCTATCAAGGACAGAGCCTGTGCACAGTCCTTTGAAAGAATTACAGCTCACATGCACAGCTACTTTAAGTCTTCTTCTTAAACTTACCAACAAAAACAGAGCTACTGCCTTCCATACCCTATTCTTATGCTGAAATCTTTTGCTACTTTCTCACAGAAGGCTGGAGCAGCTTTACCCCACACAAGACAACTACATTTCTTCAGTCCAGGCTGCTGGATGCCTAGTTGTCAGAAATGTAACCTGCCAGTGATAAATGACCACTCATTTTCATGTGTTCAATGCTTTTATTTTGTGCTCTCAGTGCAAAATAGACACCAAGACTACCACCATTTGTGCAACTGCTTCCACAAAACAAATCTTACATAGAGCAATATCCAAGACATTCAAACAGTATTCTTACACTTTCAAAAGTCATGAAACCTGTACAAAGCAAAATTAGAAGAAATACAGCTATTACAAATATGTGACCACTAGTGGCAAAGCAGCATGGATTTGCTGAATCTGAGAAAGTCAGTCTCTTTCAAAGATTTTTCATCCTGCAATGACCACTCACTTTCATGTGTGCAATGCTTTTATTTTGTGCTCTCAGTGCAAAGTAAACACCAAGACTCCCATCATTTGTGCAACTGCTTCCAAAAATCAAATCTTACATAGAGCAATATCTAACATATTCAAACAGTATTCCTACACGTTTCAAGTCATGAAACCTATACAGAACAAAATTAGACAGAAGAAATACAGCTATCACAAGTATGTGACCACTAGTGGCAAAGCAGCATTGATTTGCTGAATCTGAGAAAGCCAACCTCTTTCAAACATCCTCTAATGACCCTGTGTCCAATTTTTATCTGCAGTTGTAAATGCAGCCTATTTCAGTGACTAAGCGAGAACCAGGTGTCTACGTGTTCCAGTGCAACCCCTCAGAGATACAATATTCATTTAGTGATAGCATAGGTTATTACACATACTTTATATAGTCAAACTCAAGCTTTGTGTTCCCTGTGCTATTGTTTCTGTACAATCTTTTCCTATGCTTTCCTAAATAATCCACTAAAACATCAAGTCATGTATCACTAGCATAAACCTAAAGAGAGACTTGAAATTTGAGTGTAGTTTGATCAACTGACCCAGCCCACTAAGACGAGGTAAGATTTACAAAACAGTATCAACATAGTTGACAAACAAATAAACCAAAGGCAAGAAGTAAGTTTATGGTTCTCTGATTTACATTCCTTGAGGCACATCATGAGGTGCAGGGTTAGGTGAGGCAATATAGCTGACTTGCTGCATTGGTCCAGAACTCACAGCATTAGCAATCTGTGGAGAATTTCCATAGGGTGGATTTGCTGGATGCCAGGTACTAACATAGCGATAGGCAGGTACTAAAGAATCAAACCCAGGAAGAGACTGCTGGCTGAAGGGGTCTGACACGACTGGGTAATACACTGACCCGTAAGACAGGGCTGGAGCCTCTCCATTTTGAAAGTTACCTTAAAAAAAAGAACAAAATACACACTCTTACCATAACTATGGCCTGTTAATGCAGGCTTCCATTACTGTGAAGACAGCATTACTTTGGTGGCCCAAAGGGAAAATCCATTTGGATGACAATTTTATGCCCATAGATGCCCCTCCTAATGGAGGGGTCAAAAACATTTGGGGTCCTAAGTTAGACTAGAGGACAACTTGCTCCTCACAAAACTCTGTTCAAGAGTTGCTTAGTAGCATTCTGCTTTGAAGTGGCAGCTATTTCAAGGACTCTGGTAGAGAGTCAGTATTTTCTTCCCTATTTGATCTCTGACCGTATGGCATTAATCTGTGCAAAAGAACCACTCAAACTGAACAGGCCAAAGCATTATCAGAGCAATTAAGTCTTTTTCCTCATTCATTACAATACTCCTTATTTACTGCCAAGTGTATCATCTACAAGCTTTAAGCTGAAATGCCTGCCAAAACTCAGTTTAAAAAATACAGGCATTCTGGTTTGATACCCTGAGTATCTGCTCATCAGGAAGCAAAAACACTCCTTCAGAGGTTTAGAAAGCGTTCTGCCAAGTTGAAGTTACCATACCTGGTATAGTCCTAGAAAAGATTCCTTCTTCCTTTTTATGGCTTTAGAAAGCTCTTGACACATTGGTGGCTACACCAGTGACTGTGACATACTTCAAAGTACCACAGATAGCAGAAGAACTTGTGATAACCCCTTACAAGGTTTACTCTATGACCTCCCAACCTTACACTTCCCATAGGATAGTGAAGCTGCAGGCAAGCAGCTCTGAAAAACCTATTCCCTCACTCTCATTTGTTGTCTGTGTGGTCTTACATTCAAATACTAACCGTCTGCAGGTGCTTCCAAGGGAACCTGGTGGATTTCAGTTCGCCCAGCATCAGCGTAGAGCTGAGGTACTGACTGATCTAGGGCATGAGCTGGCTCAGTATACGATGGATAAACTTCTACAGGTGACGGGGGCAGCACTGGCTCTACATACATCATGGGAGGCCAACAGCTCTGATGGTAATACTTTGAGAAAAGGAAAAATGATACAAGGTCACTCATGCAACCACAAACTCTCTATCGCTCTTACAAATCACTGCTAGCTTCAGATCTGAAGTCAGGAAGAAGTACATTTCTTCCATCCTAGACCCTCAAGACACTACACATGCCAAACACCTCAATACAGCCTACCAGAAAAGACACTGCAATACCTGCAGCAATAGCCTCCCTCACACACTGCTGTTGTGTCAGAAAGCTCTACAAAGAAGATTCCCACCTATCAACTTTGTCAAAGAGATTTTTCCTATTTCCTCAGCTGCAGAAGCTGACATGACTTCCTTTACTTTCCTGAGCAGCAGCACTGACACTGCATATGCCTGCTGGTGCAAAGGCAACTCTTCAGCAGAGCAAGAGTTCCCAGAAGACAGACAAGTTGTGCTAACCAATCTGAACAAAGTTGTACGAGTCCTAGAAGACTCAAACCACACATCTCTACATGGTCTTTGACATCTTGTCTAAGTATACATTTTCTTAAGAATGGCTGAGGTTCCACCCCTTACATCTTCATGAAAGAACAGTATTTATCCACCATTCTCTGCAATAACAAAAGCAAAACCAAACCAAAAACCACCACCACAATCTAAAGTAAAACAACTAAACATGTACGCTAGTGTGCTTCACATTTTGAGTTACAACCTTGCTTCCTGAGCTATACTTTAATTTCCACCAAGCAAGCCTGTATGTTTCAAGTCAGATGTGCAAGATGCACATTTAGCACACCTGGAAATCTCAAATACATCAGTGCATTTGTCAAGAAAATCAGCAGGTTTTACAGGCAATTTACTGTACATTTTAAAAGCACTTACTTGCAATCCCAGATTAAAATAATACCGCAAAACCTTTGCATCTGAAATTAAAGGATGTGACATTAAAGAACAGAAAAGTACAAACTGAGAAGCAAAAGAAATTTATGCACATTAAGAACATTTTAAGTTACTCTTACTTAAGATCTGACCTAGTTTTGAGGGCCCCCCCAACTTCTGTCTCAAGTTAGAAAATTGGGGGGGGGGGGGAAGGAAGGAGTTAAGGATTATGTTAATTCCTTCCTTTTCCTCACAAGGGTGCTCCATTCCCTGCTTTCTTGGAAGTAGTCTTTTACTTGTTTTCCATGTACTGAATAATTTGCCCCCAGGCAAATACATAATATACTAAGAAGCAATCACAGATGTGTGAAGGAACTTTGAAACCACACTTCAAGAACAACAGGGGTTTGAACTTGGAAATACATTTCCAACTGTCCAAAACTGAAAGAGTTTTAAACCTATAAAGCTTGAACACTGAAAAAAAAAGAAGAAATGTATGTTTTAATCCCGTGATGCAGTTCTGGAACTGAGCAGTTCTCAGAAAAACTGCTGATTTCTCAGATTCAAATACAGATTTGTTTTAAAGGAAAAGCAAGTCACCTATTCGACAGCAGTAGGTCTGCATGGGAGTGCATGCACAGACTTTGCTTTAGTACTACTGGACACTAAAAAGGAAAGCAGGTAGACAGCTCAAAAGGAGCAAGCCACAAAGGACTTCAACTTGACAACACCTCCACAGTTACCACATACACCATCTTCTCACTGCCTACCTACTTCCCCCTAGACCAGGGCCTTGGCTCCACATTGCTGCCCTTTCCACTCATGCAACACACACCCCCACCCCTGCATGTTGCATTTTGCTGCAGGCAGGCACAGCATCAGAAATGCAAACCCCAACTTTCAAGGGGTTCAACCTCTCAATACACAGCATTTGTTGCTTCATTGCTGTTGCAAATTCTCAACTCTTTTCACTGCTCAGCACATTTGATCAGGGCAACAATTCATGCAGCTATTTTAGGTAGTGCGCACAGGTCTGTCCTTACATCTAACAGTATTAAGCTTAACTCCCCGAAGTGCTGCTGATTTGGCTGTGACATTGACCACAGCCAGCAAACATTAAAAATAACAGAAAGCCTCACATAAATGCCATTTTTTTAGTATCCAGCTGACACTGCATCTACATTTGGAACAAGTTGTTGGTGGATTTTTTTAACCTGATTTTGTTCTTTAATTGTTTACGCAAATATATGCAAAACAAGCCTAAGAGTGCAATGAAACAGTTGCTTCATAGCAGCGATAACAGTACAAAGGAAGAGCTGGGAGACTGAAGTGACAAACTGATACTGGAAATACTGACATCCGTGGAATGCTGGAACAGAAGCCAGGACAGTAGGAGACCAGGTTTTGTTTATATTCCTCTTTCAAATGACTACAAATCAAGTCAATCTTCACTAAAACATGACTACCTTATGAAGCAATAGCTAACCACTCTGAGATGGAAACATAAAGACCATGTTGAAGGCTGAAAAACCTAATCTTAAATGCAAGCAGGACAAAAAACATGACAGAATTTTTGCTGTGCTGATGGGAAGCTCTGGTCAGTCCTGAACAGTACTGCAGTCTCTGGAACACAGTAACATCAAGCAGTCTTTTACCAACAGCTCCTTCAAATACAAACACAAGAGAACAGGTAAGGGGTGGACATCTGAGGTCACCATGTTAATAAACATGTTTCAAAAGCCTTAAGCACTAAATGAAAATGTACCAAGTAATACTAAGGCACACAGCAGGTTTTCCTCTCAAGTTCAGGATTTAGCTCTGTTGAGAAGTCACACTCCCCATCTACACCAAGCCTGCAAGTATCTTTAGCAAAGTACACACACTCTAGGTCAAGTGCACCAACATACTCTGTACTACAGTCCAAATCTTCTAGACTTCCGAACTTAAAAAGCCATACAGATTATCCTACAGCAGTGTGACAACATAACTGTTACATGCAATGACTTATTAACTACCAACCTTAAAATCCTTTAAAAAAGGCTTCTAGAGTTTATGCAAAGGACATGGCCAGTATTAAATGGAGTGACTCAGCTGAAGAGCCACAGGCAGGGTCTGAAGAGGTTATTAATCCACATCCACTCCAGATTCTTGTCAGCACACTTAACACCCAATTCTTCCAAGTGCCAGACATGTCAGTTAAGGGCATTCAACTAGAGCTGAAAAACACTAACCCTGATGTGTGCATGGTATCATTTAGAGTGGTATTACTGCAGCAGGGACTTGGAAAACTGAATATTCAAGATTATCACCAGTAGGAATTGAGAGCAGGGGCAAGAAAGAGCTCCTGCAGAGCACACAAGCAGTACCTGTGAAAGCAGGAGGCCTTTGAGCAGCCTTGCCACAGTGTTTTGGACCCTGCCAGCTTCTGACAAGCACATCACATGGTAAATGCAACTGAAAGAATCCATAGTTTTTCAGCCCAGTTATTCTGCAACCTACCAGATGTAACTACCTGAACTGCAGATATCAAGAGTAGCTCTTTATATTACCTGAATTTACCCCTCTAGGATTAATAAATGGAAGAAACTCCCACACAGGGTCAACAGAGCTAATTTAGATGGCAACACATTGAATCTAGCATGAAAACAATTCGCATTACTAAAATATTTCATGTGCCATCTTAAAGTAATAGATTTTAGAATAAAAGCCAGAAGATTTCATTGCATCATTCTGATGCAGTGAAAGCTACAACTGCCAGAGAGCTAAAATTCAGTCTGCTACAAGGATGGGGTTTTTTTGGGGAGGGAGCTGGGGAGGAAATCAAGTCAGACAGTGACAGCGAAATTACACTTTTCAAAACAGTTCAAAAAGGAACACTTGGATTTCACAATCACTACAAATATGCAGCCAGTTCCTTCCCTTGCTCACCCTTGAATGAGCAGCTACTCTCCACACCAGAGAACACAGGAGACTCAGGAACTTGAACTAAAGGTAGTAAGTCTGATAAAATCCCGTCATCTGCTCTATCTATAGCTATTAGAACAAGCCAGCTACGATGCAGACTTTCAACACATTCAGTGTACAGAGGACATTAAAAAAACCCCATGTACTTTAACCAACATGCAGAGATATATCAGCTACTTGAACAACAAAATCATAACCAGCCAGTTTTGGACTGCTACTCTTAAGGGTAGGCTACAGCTTATCTGCCTCTTGAGATGTGTGCAATGATGCAACAGTGGCACACTTGGGCCTCGCAGCATTCCTCATCTAGAGAAAAATAAGTAATGTAGCATAACAGCAAGTAGTACCATTTTTCCTGTAGCTGAGGCACTTTAGCTTGATCTCTGGGTTATCAGACAAAGCTCTGTCAATTACAGGCTCTATTTATGACTTGTGAACCATAAACATGAGAGAATAAAAGGATAAATTAATAACAAAAACATCAAGTATATCAGCACCTGTTGCACAGCTTAGCTGTTTGATGCAATCAGTATGCGGATATTCTTATACTGTAAGAGCAAACTGACTAAAGATTACCACTTTCAAAATGAAGCCCATCTTCAGCTGATAAAGCCAAAAGTTGTTTCTGAGCTGCCCTGCTGGTAGGTGCTATGTTGGTCTTCGCACGCTTACTGCTTAACAGCCAAAATGCACTTTCAACACCATCCTGACTGGTAACAGTACATGAGAAGGCTGTGCACACATGGAACAACACGACCCTGCATTTTATTCCCCATTTATACCACCACAGAATAACTTCTTGGACCCATACAGGAGAACACCACAATATGCCACTCAAATATGCAACAGCATGACTGTAAAGAAACTGTTTGGGTTGGTTTTTTTTTTAGATCAGTTATCAGCCAAACGATTTCTCCACCAAGAACCAGTGTAATACAGGCCAAGCACCTTCTGCATTGGTATTCATTTCTTTAGGATGCTGTTTAAGGCTGCGGTGATCACATATTTGAGTCAGACATGAACTTGTTATTCAGAACTGGAAATGAAATCGGTTTTAGCATAAGCATCCATAACATTATTTCTCACTCCCTGCAAACTGCCAAGAGCCATTTCTTCTCACTATAGGTATTCTGTGAAGTTTCCATGGAGAACACGAGTCAGAAGCATGCCGAAGAGCAGCAGTAGTAAAAGCACAAAATACTGTCATTACCTCGAGGCAGATCACTGCCATTGGGATCACAAGAGTAAGGTGGAAGAACGGCACCAGCTTCTCCCACCTCACTGACTGGAGGAAGAGGGGCTGAATAAATTGGCAATGGCACCAAAGAAACTGCTACAATTAGAAGGAAACGAAAGTCAGCTTTGCAATGGCATGTCAAATGAGCGAGATGCTAAGTTACACAATTCAGCATGCACTTCTTCCTCATCTTAGTGCCCTTAAATACAAACTTTAACAAAGTTCTCCTTAGTAATCACTTTAAAAGAAATCCAGAAGTTTTAAAACCTGATGGGAAGGTTGCAGTCTCACAAGCCTGAACTGTATGTCTATCTGCAAGCTTCATGTAACTAAGCAGAGGAGCAAAATAAGGGCCATAAAAAACATACTGGGCATTTGTGTGGATCCTGAACCATGACAGCCAAAGACTTTTGGAAGGGATAGTAAAGCCTCAGGACCAGTATCTTAACTCAGGAGGAAAATTAACTGTAGGAAACTGGGGAGAAGGGAGCTGCCAGGAACTTCTGCCTTCTGAAAAGAGCTTTCTAGCACAACACTTGGCATCGGTGGCTAAAGGTGGTGAGGGGGGATCCCAAAGCAGATACCTCCAATTCCCATACAAATTCAGAGGCAACTGTCTCCTTCAAAACACAAAAGCAAGAAGCAAGCAGTGAAGTTACAACTACTACTAAGTCATTTTAAGCCAAAGCAAGTGATCCTTAAACCTCAGACATCCAAGTCCACAGCTGTAGCATGGACACTCTACCTGGCCTCCCTATAGAAGGGGGAGATACCACAACTGGCTGGACTGCTGTTTGTGGGGGAACTGCTGTTGTGGCACTGGCTGGAGTGGAGGCAGCAGAATTTGAGGAGAAGCCTGTAGCTGGAGCAGCATAAACAGCTGTAGAGGTTGAGATAGCTGCAGAATTCACCATCACCTGGAAAAGAGTCAGAGTACTCAGTAAACAACTTGCTTTGACAAAGACTATGGAAACGTCACATAGCTGGAAAATACTCACTTCGCATAAACTCATCTTGGAAGTCCTAGCTGTAAGGCAGCTAACTATCCAAGTTCTCCAAAAATTGTCTTGAAAACACCAGTTGCAAGGCATCTTCTCACCCTTCTACAAGATGCTATGAAGGGGCAGGTACAGGGACCCCACACACTAGCACTAACTGAGCAGAGTGGTTGCCTCTTCACAGGACTACCACAATAAAGTACTAGATACTACCTTCTGGGGACAGCTGTGGGAAGCCACTCCATCTTGAGGTGACACAGAGACTGCCCCTTCTTCCTGAAGGGATTCCAAAGTAAAGCATGGTCCGTTTAAGAGGCAAAAGAAGTCCCAAGGCACACACACCATACCCCTATTTTTAAAGTTTTATTTATGGACTATATACACACAACACAGGGGATCTCTGGTAACTTGAGTAAAAGCAGTTTTATTCTGACAAGCACAGGACTGGCTTTCACATCACTGCAGACCAGCAGGTGACTAAAGAGTTCAGTTTCAGACTAAAAAAATAAGAATGCCACAATCAGGTCTATCAGAGGTGACATCTCTCCAGTCCCACAGTGTAGGAGTAAGACTGACTGCAATAGGACTTGAAGGGCAGCACAATAAAAGCAAGTGCTGTCAGAAGCAGAAAAAGAAAGCAAACAGCACTTAACTACACACTTTGTGAAGGGGAAAGTGGAAAATCATTAATTATCTTGTGCAGTGCAGACTGTACTTGCAGACTCAGATAAAACCCTCAATATTTAGGGAGGAAAGAAGTGTGTGTGTGACAATACATAAATAAAATGATCATTCCTTTCTTTCACAAGAGGTCTCTGACCTACTATGTTAAGCCTGTATCCAAGGACAGTTTCTATGAAGAATGCCACACACTTCAGGGATTCGTAATCTGAACAGCCAGTGACTAAAGCTTACCAAGTTTTCCGCAGGCTCTGCTGAACTAAATACTGCTGCAGTGTCACAGTCAGGATCTGGAGGGCATTGGCAAAATTAATTGAAAAAAACCCAGCATTAAATCTAATGCTTCAGAAAAAGATCGAGTGCATTACAGTCAGCAGCGTTCTAGCAGTAAAACACTGAAGTTTTGCTAACCTGGAGATGCATAGATATATTCTTCATGGAATTTCCCTACAAAGGAAAGAACAAGATGCTTTGATTCAAAGGGAAAAAGAAAACATAAAAGAAAAAAAAAAAAAGCTTAAAGCTGAAGTTTCCAGAATTACATTTCAGTGTACCCATTAATGAACTGCTTCCAGGATCTCCATCTTTTGTGCAGGAAAGATAGAAAAAATCTCAAGATACGCTCATTTTGTAATTCCACCAAGTATAAAGGTTGCCATTACCAAGTTTACGCCATGCATTCATGCATTTTTAGGCAGCAACGTGGCCTGCTGCAGACCTACCCAATCACAAAGGTGATGGTGTAGCAAGCTCAAACAGAAGTGACAGTTCTAGCAGACAAAGAAAAAAAACTGTGCTCACACACATTTAAAGCTCCCAAAAACCAGATCTTTAGGAGACATAAGGCATCTATACTTTGACAACCTCAAGATCTTCTAAACATTGTCTTTTCTGTTTACCCAACTAGTCCTTTAAGAACTCACCGTTTTCACTTGATTCTTCCTCCTCACAGGAATTCAGGATCTGCTTGTTAGGCACATCTGAGTTTGGGCCTCTCCTTGGTACCCAGAATCCTGCTGTATCATGGATAATGGGACCAGGGCTACCCTGGCTCTAAAATGCAAAATCAAAGGTATGCATTTAGAAATAGTTTAAAGCCTTTCCATACTCTACACACACAGAGCATAGAAACAGGCTAGCAGATAAAGATTGCTGCAACCAAATCTTACAAGAATTACCATATGTGTGCCCATTCCTATGCACTCCGATTGCAGCAAAATGATTACTGACACATTTCTTGCCTTTACCTTTGGTTTTGCCTAGTATACTTCAGGTAATTCACTTTGAAGACCTACCACTGTCCTATGCCATACAATCAAGTTGCTCCCTCCCAGAACATAGCCAGCTTTATCTCAAGCTTAAAAGGAAGGCGCAGTCCCCAAACAACAGCCAACAAAGAATTCTGTTTTCTTCATGCTGGAGCATTCCCACCACACCACCACCAGATCAGTGCAACCACCACACTAATTGCATGAGAAAAGGTTTTCTTTAGTCACAGTTAACAAATGCAAGTCTGACTCTTTCAGAAAGCAGCACCCATTCAGGTTTCCCACAGGACTCCTTAACACTTCACACAACATTGTGTTGAAGTCGGTCCTTAGCTGCACCAAAATTTAAAAGATAAAGAGTTCTCTGAAGCAGGAATCTAGATGTTCAAGAAGTTGATTCACTCTTTGGTGATGGCTAAGGTGACACCCAACATTCTCCTCAGAAGACATGGTGACTATGAGATCGATAAAAGTGCTCAGAGAGGCTTGTAAGATTTCCAAGGTTGAAGCAGAGGTGGTAAGTCAGAAGATTCTCCCGCCAGGCCTCTAGTAGGATGGCAGAGTTTTCTGTGAGGTGCATCTTTCCCCAGGAAATGTTTTATTCCTTGACTAAACAAGACAAGGGAGAGACAGAGAAAAGGCTTTGGCATTGACAATACAAAGTCACTGAATGAACATGAAAAACTATTCATTAGGAGCTGCAGGTACATAGCCTATCAAGGGGACGAAAAGCTAGTGAGCTGTATTGATTTTGTGGTGGGGAAAAATCAACACTCCAGGACAATCTATCCTTATTGCTCAACACTCTTGGAGGAAAAAATCAGAGCAAAGACTACAGATCTAGCACATGAGGAAACATTAAACAATGGCTGCTGTTGAAACAGCCGTGAGCAGATTCCCTCTCTTTCATTCAAATGCAAGTCTATCATTTGCTAAGTTCACTGCTTCAACACAGTAAAAATTCAAACCTACTAGTTTTCAAAAAAAAAAAAAAAAAAGGCAACTTCTGCTTTCCTAGTCAGCTATGTAAATATTGATTCTTTGTAGCACATCCAACTTTGTACTAGGCTTAGACTACAAATCAAAGATTTACTTTAAAGTTTAAGACTAGATTGAGCCACTTTATCTACTAGCTGACAGAAAGACTGTTTTAGAAGAAGTTTACATCTGGAATTTTCTCCTGTTTCAGCAGAAGAAATGGTTTCAGGAACAACATGTTAGCCGCAAAACACCACAACTACAAATTCACAGGCACAATCCAGGCTATCACTACATGCTTTCTGAATCTAGTTACACAAATGATAAATTAATGTGACAAACAAGTGAAAAGCTTTCTCCCACACTATTTAGAGACAGACATCCACAGGAAAAAGGGATTTTCTTTGTTTAGTTTTCAAACTGCAACAGAAAGGAGAAATATGACCCTATTTTTATGAAAATACACTAAAGAAAAATGCTGCTGGTGAGGGGAGGGAGAAAGAAATGGAACATTTAGAAAAAAGGAGGTTTCAAGCAGGGCTTTTTTTACAGGATCTAGACTCAGTTCAGCTATTCCTTCTTGAACACATTCACTGCTACAGCTTATTCCAAGCAAAAAGAAAAAACAACAAAACAAACCTGCTGCATTACGTAACAAGTGCTGTGCACTGGTACAGCTCCCAGCCCTTTGAGAGATATTACCATATCCTTTGTTAGTAACTTACTGGTAAAGTAGGAAAAGCAGTGTTATCCTCTCCTTCTATTTCATAGAAAGTTATCGTTTCTTCTGGTCCTTGAGGCTGCTCTCCATTCCCTGGTACAAACCCATACTGACACTCCTTATTCACACACTGCATCCGACGGCAGCTACGGCTGTATGAACTTTAAAAACAAGAAAGGAGATTAAGAATTGCCACCATGTGGAGTTTCACCTTGGTTTCATTGCTCAATTTTAACTCTGTGCTTTTTGGAGAGGCACAAACTGTTTTCAAACCCACTGTTTCATACTGTGCCACTAACAGCCAACACAGCTCTCCACGTGCCACCATCCTCCCCAGCTCTTTTAGAGCAAGATTTTGTGAAGATGTTTATAGTCACTTACCAGGACCTGCAGGAGAAATTGTCATAGCTCTGATAGCACCTCTTTCCTGGACTGGGGTAGAATGCTATTTGAGGGCCAACCATGTTGTGCCTGTTTATAAATCGGGCAGATCCCCTAAGTTTAAAGGGTAAAAGATGCAATTACCAGGAAGTGCTTCTCAGATGGAACTCATTTGCAGATTAACCTACTAAATAGCACAAACTCTCTCCTAACTAGTCTGCAGCAAGAATGAACAGAAAATGAGTGGTGATCTCAGACAGGTTTTCAAGGCTTCATACCTTGACATCCCAAATCCACGGTTATGTCTCTGAGGAGTGTTCTGAGGATGATAGGGCTCATAAGGTGGCATGTTCCCACCACCCTCTAAGCAATGAAGTGGAGTGGAGTGCCCTGAAGGAACAGCGTGCTGTAGCCGGGGTGGAAGAACCGCCTGACCCCTGCTGTAAGAAACGGTCATAAAAACTTCCTTTCCACGAATTTTCTTAGGCAGTTTCTTCCGTGTCTTCACATCCATTTCTGCAGTTTCAGTTGAGGACAGAAAAAACAGATTTGTGCTTTAAACACCTGATTCCAGAGCTTTATCAGTTGAGAAGTGTCAATATTTGGACATTCAGAAAAGAGTCAATAGCCTATCGCAGAAGAATGCATTTTAAGTATACCCTCATTTTCAAGGCTCCAGGGGCATTCTAAGTTCTGAGCAGAATGCAAACATCTCACATGCGAATACCTTCCAAATTCAGCTGATCAAACCAGTGTTCACCCGTGTTAAAATCTCTTTATGAAATCAAACAAACACAGTCCATATTTATTGGCTGGGGAAGCTCTCGTTCACCTATTCTCCTCTGCTATGATCAAACCAAACAAGCTTCTTGATTCACAGACCCAGTCTTTGTATCTAGTTTTCAAGTGCCAAATTTCTCCCTGGTAATTTAGAGCAACACCACTTTGCTGTGTATTTTCAACGGATTTTTTTCTTTGCAAAGGCAAATTCATCCCTCTGTCTAAAGGGTTATTTTACATCAAACCCCTGCAGTGACCAAGTTTTATATCACAGCCTTAAGTCACTTCCAATGTCCAAAACCTGCTACTGTTAAAAGTGCCATGATGATCTTCCCCACTTCCCTCTGGCTCCAAGGGAAGGAATGGTGTAGAAACCTTGTACAAACCTATTCCTGAGAAATAGCCACCTGCTGTTTTCTGATAGGTTCCTCCTTTTCTGGTGGAAACCATATTCCAAGCAAAGACAGGTGCCACTTGTGTCACTGGTTTCAAGTTTGTCAAAGGAACTGCATGCCTGCAGGAAGAATACTGATGTTGATGCCACAAGGATATTATAACTGCACAACAACATAAGACAGAAGAAAACAGAAAAACCCACAAATGGGAGTGTAGGGAGCTTGTGGAAATAAAGACAAAATAAATCATCTCTTTCCCTGACAACAAGCACACAACTGTTACTTGTTTATTAAACAAAGCAAGCTAAGATTTATTCTCAACATACAGACTTCCTGGTCAAGACTTTGTTCCCTGCACACGCACGCCTATAAAGCTACACCTGAAAGCAGGCGACAACACAGGATTTCTGCAGTATGTCATCAAGCTGAATTCTACGTTTGACCAGAATTCTTGGAGGAGGGTGAATGCTTTGAACAGCAAGGTAGAGGAAGCGATCAGACACATCAGAAGTGCCAATTATTCAGTTGTTCGGGTACAACATAAGAACTCCAGAGAAAACAACACCAGAGGGTAATCTGCTATCCATGAATTAAGCTCAAAGTGCAAAAATCATTTTCATGTTCTAGAGAACAGCAAGCAGCAATATTTCACAGAATGCATTACAATAACGATTTTGGTCACTAGAAATTGCACTCCTGCAACGCTGCATTTGAAGGGTGATAGCCAACAAGGAAGCAAAGCTTCACTTTGTATTTGAAAGCCTAGGTTCTCTTTTCGAACTATCTTAACAACCTTGTTTAAAGTCTTTGTGAATATACAAACTTGACCTGAAAGAGCTTAAACATAAAGTGTCACCAGGCTGCTTACTTTTCTGCCAGCTCTTCAACGAATACAGTCAAGGTGTTGCCATCTTGTCCAACTTCCTGGATATGAGCATTGTAATACTTACCTCCAGGCTCCAGACGTACCTGAAGAGAGAACAAGGGAAGCTATAAAATAGCTAAACTCTACCAGGGGATCTAGAATACTATATGCAAACCACCATTAACAGCAAAGCCTGCTCCTAACTGATCCTATGTTGGCTCAGGAGTCTCAAATACTTCTCTAAAATAGCAGGCAAAATAAAGAGCACTATACTAACTTCAGAGAGGGAAAAAACAATCTTCTTGTGAGTAACTGAGAGGTAAAACATCTGTTTTCTTTACTTATTTTTATATACTGTGCAAAGCAGATAAATAACAGTCTTCCTTGATGCTTAAGAACTCAAGGAGAACAGAAGATGAAACAGGAAACTGGAAAGGAAAGCTCTGCTCAGCTAGAAGCAAGTCATTGAGTGAATCATCAGGACTACCTCAAACAGTGATAAAAAAAAATAAGCCCTCACTACATACACCAGAATACAAAGAAAGCTGACCTTCCTTTCAGCGTTTCCAGACCAGATCTGGCTACTCCTTCCTCTTCAGCTCATCCCTTTCTATTTAACAAAGAATATTTGCTTCATTACTGTAGAGGAGCAGAAGACTGTCCAGGCTTGCTGCTAACCCCCAGTGAAAATCTAACAGACAGCTAGCTTGAAAGCACACTCAATGCATTTTGAGCTCTTAGTCTGGAACCTCCACACTCACAGAATGTGCATCAAATTCCTGTTTGCAAGGAATTTCCAAGGAGCTTTTCCTTCATGCTACCCAATGTTTGAAGGAGATTTTAGAAAGAAATTAAATTAAAAAGGAAGTCAGATTAATAGCTACAAGGAAGAGAATGAGAACAGCCTTGGAAAATTCTATGAAGTCAAATTATTTTAAGGCTTACCATACTCCATTTAAAGAAGTTTTAATAATTTATCATAACTGAGTCTCCTTTGTGTACTAACCTGACACTTGTCTCCTAAATAGTACTGTCTCCCAGCAAACACCATGTAGTCAGTTTTTTGAAGCTCTAAAAATAAACGAATAATAAAAAAGGAAAAAGCCTTTAAACTACTGTTCTTTCTTCATGTATCCTACAAGTACTTCACGACAGCATCCAACTACAAGTTACAGGCCAATTAAGTACTTCCTATGCATACCTGAACATTCCCCATAATAATGGTGAAATAACTAACTATAGATGTTCTCAGACCATGACCAAGCTAAATCACAGGACATCACTAATATCCAGATAATGCAGTAAGCAGCACTGCTACTTCAATACTACAGCGCCTTTTGTGAGTTAATCCTGAATTTAATATAAATCCTAGTATTAAGAATGTTGAACATGTCTTGTGTTGCCACAGTACTGGTGGCACTTGGCAAAACTGAGATGTTATGCAGGAAAAGCTAACATTGCCTAAAGTCTCACTGCTGCCGGACGTCAGTAGTTTTTCTCCATTCCTTGCCTGGACTCTCTGCACACCAGTACACTACATAGAATATTAGTTACTATACTCTGTTCCAAGAATTTTAATGACCCTCTACTGCTTATGCAGTTGTAAAATGCTGAAGTCCTTCAGTATGCAA
Source organism: Psittacus erithacus (assembly GCA_009867235.2). Lineage (NCBI taxonomy): Eukaryota > Metazoa > Chordata > Aves > Psittaciformes > Psittacidae > Psittacus > Psittacus erithacus. Next base: position 10,376 of record WYDI02026305.1, on the reverse strand, counting down.
AGCACTTTGGGTCAGATACTAAGTGCCATTTCAAAACTTATCTCTCTTGGTAACTTCTTGCTCTATGGATCAGCCATAGTGTATCCCAAAAAGCAGCAACCTACCTCAATCCACAAAGACCATGAAATATTTCCAGAAAGTTCAAGCCCAGGAGAGCTGGGAAGCAAGACAAAACTCATCTCATTTGACAGATCTCAATTCTAAATTTGAGATCATTATTACACATCTCTGAAGCCAAAAATCATGCTTAAAAAAGCAGAAGTTCTTGCACAAATGCTGCAACAAAAACCTCCCAAACTTGAATGATTTCCAATACAACAGAATGGTAACACAGTTCTGCATTCCGGTTTGAGTCCTTGTATTTCCCATACTGTAGCCAGTAAGTATCAAAGGTCAGATTTTTAGCAACCTTGTAACCATTATACAGTGTCAGCAGCAGCATATTTCATATTTTGAAATAAAGCCAAGAAACCAGCTACTAGCAAGATGTACTACCTGCAAGTATTTGCTGGGTTAACCAGGATCCCTCACATTTCAGTTGTGAAGAATCAGCTTCTCTGATAAATTTCACACTGAGCCTAGTAGAGAGAGTCTTCTAGTTTTTCTTTTTTAAAGATACCTTTTCTGCTGTCCAGCCAAACATCAAACTCCACATTCCGATAGATCCCAGGGTCCAGAGCCTTTAGTACTTTATAAGGAACAGGCATCTTTGATGGATTTTCCAGATGCTAAAAAGAGAGTTGAAACAAGTGCATTTAGTGTGTTCACCACAGCCTCCCCCCACTAGCATCTATGGAACATTTTAAAATGTACACAGGCTATTTTCCAAAATTTTCACTTCCACTGTAGTTTCCTAAAAACTAAACCTCAAGAATATGAAAACACATTTAAGCATCCAGAAGCCGAGCAAAAAGACTTGGAAAGGGTAGAAACAAGCTCAATACTAACATTTAACATGTTCTTTACTCGGAAAGAATCAAAGGAAGCCAACTAGACCAATGAAACCTTGGCTTCAAATGTTGGTGGGAGTTTCAGTTATTATCTCTGAAAACCTGTTTCTACAGAGTTTCTCAAACTGTTCGAGAGTGATTTATACTGTGTTCAAACAAAAGTGAGCCAATTTAAACCATTTCTAAGAAAAGCAAACAGCAGACCAGAAAACATCTGCTAAGCTCCATCTTTGGAGGAATATTAGCTAGAGAAGCACAAAAGAATATCAGAAAGGAAAAAGGCTTATCCAATTTAATAGAAACTCAGGGGCAAAACCAAAAGATAAGCAGATGGAAAAAATAAGCCATCCACTTTCCACAATGTCACTTTAAATAAGTGAAAAAGAAGATAAAGCCCTAACAAGTGTAATGTCATACAACAGCAACAAAAAGAACACACCATAGGGAACGCCTTCCTAACTGACAAACCTTTTCTTCTTCAATGCCTTGTTTGAACTTATCTTCTTGTGGATTGTCAGTCTCACTGCCTTCCCAGTCGTTCAGTCTAAGCAATTGAAAATAGGGTTACAAAAGATACAGTGCACAATTTCTAATCAGGATTAAAATCAACCAACTGCACACATAACCTGAAAAAGCACTATGGTGCCATCAAGTGGCAGATTCTTGCCTTAAACACAAGCCATGGCCGTAATGAGGTACAGGACAACCCTTTTCCTGATTTCATCATCTTTACTTGTCCCAACACCCATCCCTAATGAAGGCCACTGCTTGCATTAGGAAAGGATGAAGATGATCCCACCGACCGATTAAACTCTTGCACTGCCAAGTATAAGACACCCTAAATGCTATCAAACCAATGTCATCTGCAAGCATTCAGAGGCAACCCTCAAGCCTTTCTAAGTGACTCGAGCAACACAGGATATGACGGTTTCTAAAAGGACATTCTGCCTGTTCCTCTTGTCCTCAGTGATCCAACAGACTTGAATGAGTCCACTTAATAATCTATTTGAGGGATGATTCCATCCAAAAGAGGACAAAGTCAAGCAGAGCTCATCTTCTCAATACACTATTTCCTCTGCAGTGTGATGGAGCCCTAGAAGGATAATAACAGTTTTTCCCTAAAAATAAAATTTTGATCAAAAAGATCATTTTATTTACAAATAAGCTGTAATTTTACAGAGTAACACACAACTATAACATGGCCAGCAGCATAGGCTTTCCAATTACATGCTACTTCCCAGCCCCAAGGAAAGCACGTTCTCTTCCACAATATATTTCAGCTTTGTGTTTGCATCACAGGATAGGTGAAAGAGTTAATACCCCACAAACACTGGAAAAAAAAACAAAACAACTTGAAAAAGCTGCTCTTTGCTAGGTTTTAAAAGGTTTTTTTCTTTCCCTTTCACCATATTCCCCTCCCAAAACACTACCTCTTTTCTGATGGACTTCTGGATACTTTTTCATGAAGACAATCACAGCTGGCATCCTCACTTGCCACAGAGACATTGTTTCTGTTCTTCCTGGATCCACTTCGAAACATCTCCACTGCGGACTTTAATTCTTCCTCATCCATGCCAAACACATCTTTGTACAGGATCTCATATAATACAGCTGAACAAATCAACACAAAGCTCAAACCAAATTAAGGTAACACCAGATCAGTAAGAACTGCTGCAATTTTCAAGGTAAGTGTATCTCCATATATTATCTATTGTTACAAAGCACTTGTTCTATTACATTCAGTTAATGAGAGGAACATAAAATAATTCAGGTGAGAAGAAGGGACCTCTGGAAGTCATTTGGTCCGATACCCCACTTAATAGTTAGAATAACAAGTGCACGTTAATATACAATAAAAGAGCTTCCATCCTTCTCCACTCCACCTCTGAAAACCAAAACAAACACTGCCTATAAACATATGAAAACACCTAATTTTCTTCCATAGAAAAAGGATTTCAAGTTTACCCTGGCAAATAGCAGCATTTTCCTGGAACTGTTTTGTATACACAGAGTCATAATGGCCACTGCCTGAACAACACAGTAAAACCTGGGAAAAGAAAACAGGCTTTAAGTCTGGAATGATGTAAAACTTAACTCTGTTTGAAATCCTAGCTCAAGATCACATTATTCTTTCATTCTACAGTCAATACCAGCTCATCTAAACCCAATAAATACTCTCAATATAAACACAAAAAAGCTGTAGAATCAGCTTAAAAATTGAATCCTAGGTAAACTATCTAAATAACTTTGGCTATTATACCAAGGAAAACTATCAATTTGTACATCATGCTGCATTAAGCATGAAATAACAGTTTATTTCCAACTTACCTCTGAAATCACCAAGTGCTCGAGGTAAAATAAACACAAGCTATTAAATTCAGTATCCCAATACACGCTGCCCAAGTAACAAAGGTACATTTCGCTGTTCCCTGCCTGAGGGACTAGAAAAGCATCTACTTCTCCAGCCCTCAGAAAAACACTGCTTTTAGGAAGAGATATCATGTTGTCCCTTTGCTTTCTGCAACATATGCACTGACACACCAAGTAAACAGATCCCATCAAACATCAACTTGCCATATGACCACAACTAGCAAAAGCCCTGGCTGTAAGCACACAGTCAGAAAGGATGCTTCCCAGTTAACCAGCAGGAGCTGGGACGCCAGGGCTCTGATTTCAGTGTGCACTATGCCTTCCACCAACACAAGCTCTCATCTCATGGTGAGAATGAGCAACAGCAGAAAGAGCTGCTGGCTGTAGATGCAGGCTAATGACAGACAGCTGCCAACACTTAATGAGAGCTCTGGTGATGAAGCCTTTGAGGACAAACACACAGTTAGACTGTCCTGCTTGATTTTTAAAGTTGGCTCATTCTGAGTTAGATTAACTACCCAGAAAAAGAAAGAAGCACATGTAAACAATGGCAGTTATTCTCTACCCAACAGAGAACAGCTGCAGCAGCACAGATTTCAGAGCAGACCAG
>WYDI02026302.1:0-42113 GCA_009867235.2 Psittacus erithacus | reverse complement strand
AGTGCCTCACCACCCTTACAGTAAAGAACTTCTTCCTTATATCCAATCTAAACTTCCCCTGTTTAAGTTTTAACCTGCTACTCCTTGTCCTGTTGCTACAGTCCCTGATGAAACCATGACCTTTACAAGAGTGGGTCTCGTTGACTTAGACATGGGACTGAAAAGCAAAATCTAGACAGGCCTAGAAAGGCCAGAAGTGCCCTGAGGAGAGGCCCTGGCTGCAGGGCTGGCCCGCAAGACTACAACCCCAGTACTTGGCTTGGCAGCAGACTGGTCGCATTAAACCTGGACCAGCATCAGAGGTCACTGCAGGACCTGCCCCTGCCGAAATTTCAGGACGATCTACTCTCTCTGGAATCACTGAGGGGATAATTGTTTCTGTGTAGGTATAGATGAAAGCAGAATGTGGCCCACTGTATTAAAGTGTCTACATTTAATAAAATACAAATTACAAAATACTACTGACCACTTTTAATTACAAAGGATTTTCTGTCCTCTTCCTCTAGCCTTAGCAGCACAAACAAACATGCATCAACATCACTAGCTACAAATACATCACTCGGCTTTCAGTATTGCTTGAATAACGGTACAAGGCAAGGAAATGCAACATTTAAGAAAAGCAAAAGATTAAATCTGGTGGCCAGCATTTGGAGAAACGGCCCATGAATTTGATCTCCAAGCAGGAGCATCACCAAGGGGAGTTTGTCACAGTTAAGGACTTGGATTCTCAAAGCCACAAGCTCACATTTGCTCTTGAGCTATGACTACTAGCACTTTAAGCGGCAAAGATTTACTTGAAGCACAAAAAACCCTCTGGTACTTTCTTCTTACAGCCTTGCTGCATCTTCACTGCTAATGGATCTAACTTCTTTTTTCTCTTAGCATTCTAATTGTGCAGTTGATTTAAACAGAGGGTCACTAAAATAACACGCTCCTTGCTACTGGGGGAGGCAGGCAGGAGCAAGTCCGCAAGCTGTGCGGCTAGGCTGGATTTCAGATCCTTTCCAGGTACAATTGGTACCTTTTGCCAGCAAACAGTATCTTAGAGGATCAGCTATTTTACCTGAAATGTTTTTAGGCAGCAGTAAACATGTGTTACATGTCCAGGCAGCTGAGAAAAAGCATCTTTTGCTTATGCTGCTCTTAAAACTCAAAAAGGCTCAAACATGCGGAAAAATGTTGTAATAAGGGTTTGTGCATTATCACTGTTAGAGAAAGTAACTCTAGAGAATAAAAATAACTTTAAATATGTACTAAGTCCCTCCCCACACTAAAGGTTTTAATTTCCTTTAAACCAAATCAAATGAAGGCAGTCACAGACCACAACTCTACCACTATTCCCGCAGCCTTGGCCCGGTTTGTGGCAGCACCAGAGCGTGATCACTGGTAAATTACATTGCTGCCAGTGTTTCTGTTCACCCTCCATTAAATGGGACAAATGATGGTGCTACTCAAAAGAGAAACATGGGGTTTATGGGGGACTAAGGATGGACTAACATAGAAAATAATACCCGATGGTCTCCTGAAACAAACATCTTACAATAGCATTTGCTTGTTATAACTAATAGGCTATCACTAGTATGCTAACAGTGAGTTTCTGTGGTTCTCTTTACCTGCCGAGTGAATCTTCTTTCTTTTACCTTCATGGATGTGGACTTGGATGTGCAAGGCTGCAGCCTTGGCCCTTGCTGTCATTTCTCTGTGCAAGCCATACCTTTGTGCTATAGCAAACAGGCCCCTGCACCCAGAATTGGCAGCCTGATGCAGAAGGATGGTGACACATGGTGCACAGGTAAGCTTGCACACCCCACTTAATGGCCAACATGTCAAACAGCAGCTCTGGAGTGTGCTGGGTGACCACAACTCCCTCCATCACCGCCACCACCAAGCACTTACTGGTTTAAGATAAGCAACGTTGCTCTGACGAATGTCGTTTAGTAGCTGATCTCTTGGGGTTATTTCGACCAGGGGAGGTGGCCTTCTCCTGGGGACTGGTTTAAGCGTTTTGATGACGTCTTTGAGGTTGGTTTTCTCAGTGGGTTCCACGTAGTCTGGCACAGCAGGCTTGCGCTGAATCTTCTTCAGCTTGACCACTCTGAATTCAACGGGCTTCTCCCTGCAAGGCTGCTCGGGGGCTGGCTGCCTCTTGCTCTCCTGCCTTTTGTTCAGAGACATAGCCGTGGGGTCGGATGGTTTCGGGGCTTGAGGGGGTTCTTGCATCCTCAGCTGAGGCAGCGGTCCCCCCAGCATCTCCCACATCCCTGGAGGCAGCCCAAGTCCATTTTCCAGCATCGCTATCAACTCCCTCTGTTCTTTCATTTGCTGCTGCCTTTGCTCTTCCTGCCTCTTTTGCCTCTGCTTGTCCAGGTTTCTGCTGAGCAGGTTGGTCACCACCATCCTGGGCCCTGGCAGCTCGAAGTGATAGCCCATTTTGAGGAGGGTGGCGTTGGCTTTCAGCAGCCTGGCGATCTCCATTTCTGCCTGGTGGCCCAGCATGCTCCTCTGGTTGTGAAAGCGGAGCTCCGTCAGCGTCTCGTTATACTGCAGGCACCTCATGATTGCAACAATGCCCTTGCCAGAGATGAAGTTGGAATCGATGTTCAGCGTGGTGATGCTCCTGTTCTCTCGCAGCATGTTGGCCAGTGCGAAAGCCACATTGTCATCGGCCCCCACGTTGGCCAAGCTGAATGTTTTTATGTTCTTATTCTTTTTCATGGCATTCACAAAGTCTATCAGCATTTCTTTGGGGATGTTTTCTATGTTATTCAGGTTGAGCTCTTTCATGTCTGGGTTGTTTTTTCGGACTTTCTCCAGACTCTCTTCTAAATTGGTTTGGTTTCCTGAAGGCCTGGCACTTATCTTCATGAAGCTGGTATCCAGTGCTAACTTTTGAGGGATGTTTAATTTTGATATCTTCTTTTCACTTCGCTTTTCTGTGCCTTCTCCTGATTCTGTACCTGGTTTCTTACTTATCTGATGACTGTGACTGTTCTCACTGGTGTGAGTCTCTTTTGTTTCCAATTTGGTCTCATCTTCCTCTTCACCCTCCTCCTCCTCCTCTTCATCATCATCATCTTCCTCCTCTTCTTCATCTTCCTCCTCCTCCTCTCTCTCCACATCACTCCCATCCTTCTTCTCCCCAGATTCTGTTCCCGAGTTGGACAAGTGCTCGTTTCTGTAACGTCTCTCTTGTCCCTCTGCTCCCGGCACCCTCCTGCCGCTGCCTCCCTCCTTTCCTTCCACCTCTTCTGCAGCACTTCTCTAGGGAGACAAAACCTCACAGCTGAAATAGTCGAACACAGCTTTGTTACGTTACCTTTCTGCTCAAGCAAACACGTAGCAGCTGGATTTAGATGCCTTTATGTCCATATGTTAGAGAATAATCTCTAAAAGTGCCATTTCCTGTAAGTCAGGGCTGTCTGGCTTGTGTGGTAAAGCAAGAATGATTGCTGTTAAAGTGGTTGCAAACCAGTTTCTCATCTTTGCCTATAAAATTAAATCCTGACAATTAAATCCTATGTGTATTTAATGGTATATTACGGTGCTCCTTGACCTGTTCAGGGGGTTAGGAGTCTTTCATCTAAAGTACCTTTCTGGGTTTTGTGTAATTTTTATGGTTGCCTTGATAAGAGAGAAAGTTTATTTCAAATGCCACAAACCACTGGAAATCAGTGTTAACTGCTGACTCAGCCCCAGGAGGAGCCAAGAGGGCACATTGTAAATGACAGTGGAGTCATCCAGCACATGAGACAGCAAAGCCACCTGCTCTAGTACCTGCCAGAGCATCGCAACTAAGGAAGCACGTCACTGCAGATAAAGCAAAATCTTAGCTCAGAGATAGGAAACTGGGCTCTGCACACAGCTGCTGCAGGGCAATGGGGCTTGCAGCATCAAAATAACATCAGTTGCAAACATCTCCACGGACCCTCCCGGCTGAGATTTCTTTTTAAGCATCTTTTTGCCTGTGGTTCCTCAATCACTGAGAAATGCCAATAAAGCACTGACACGGATCAAGATATTTCTGTAAGAGATTTGCACTACTTCAGGCAGGGCAGTGTCAGCTTGTGCTTCACCAGAAGTCAGGCAAAACGGTCACAAGTCACTCCTGCCCTCAGGGCTGTGGTTCTTACTTGCTGCAGCAGTGGATGGGTTTAGTATGGGGATTGCTTGACCAGTTACAAATGCAGCTCTACACTCAAATTCCAGATTTAACCCCAAAAGTGTTAAAAAGTATTGTCTCTTTGAGGGTAACTCAGTTTTACCCTCTTTGAGGGTAAAAGAGTGTTGCAGGAGGGAAAAAACACTCAGATTTCCCACCTTGTCCAAAGACAGCCCATGAAACCCGCCCTGGGAAGTCCGTGATGTGCTGTTGTGCAATAGCAGAACTACTAGTGACTGAAAAGAAAATACATATAAAGATCAGTTACCTCAGATTCACTTGGGTTTAGGGATGGATACGTTTCATCTGGCCAAGCTTCCATCCTATAAACCTATTTTTAAGTGAGGCCCTCATCCTGAAAAACATCTAAATGTGACCTTAGAACTTTATTTCAAAGTCATAGGGATAGTAGAATAAATCTAAGTACTGTGTTGAAAAGGGTTGAACTAAGTCATGGAGTTAAAATACACTGCTCAAGAGTTTTGTCCACCATGACATAAATTCTGTCAATTAATTAGTTTAATACATATAATTAATGTAGTCTTCTACGGAAAAGCAGTATGGTGCTGCTCCGTACACGCAGTTACATCCTCCAAACTTGATTTTATGACAATTGCACAGTGGTTTGCTTTACTGAAACAGAATTAGGATTTTCTTATGTTAAAAAGCTTCAGTAAATATTCATGAAAAGCAATTAAAAAATTCCTAATCCTGATGTCAGCCCAAGCTGGATGCTGACACCACTGAGGCTTTTAGGATTAATCTCGGTTCGTACTGTACTTTCCGTAAGGGATGGAAGCCGAGGCAGGTTAAGGTATTAAAACGATAAACCAGATCCCACAGCAGATGCATAATAAGTATTAGTGACTTTTGTTTGTTACCTCAGAGGGCAAGAGGGTGACGGGAACTCTCTCATCCTCAAGCATGCGTCTGGATGCCTTCTGCCAGTAAAGGTAGTCAACCAGGGACCTGTGGTCAAAGCTCCCCGTTGGAGCTTTCTCCGTCTGATCCCTCTGTATCATCCCAATTGGGACTTCGGGGTCTGGGGCCATAACTTCCATCTCACACTGCAGTTCCTTTAGCTCCTCGGGGGACAGGTTTGCCAGGATTTCATCTTCATTGATGTCCCCAGTACACACTTCTTCATCATCAGAGTTTTGCCTGAGTGCAGACATGCTCCTTCTCTCCTTCCCCTATTACTTGTTAAACCTGAAGAGAAAGATCAATTTTAAAGGATTAATTTCTTTTTCCCCCTCACTAGCAGTAGTTCATTTGGTTAAATCAACAACTTCATGCTTTGGTCATGAGCTGTGGCAGCTCTCTGTCTCTGTGTGGGAGACAGACCGTGCAGCTTAGTCTATATTAAGCTGCACTTGGCTGGATGAAGGGAATTTATGGCGATGCTCCATTTTCAGCAACCTGTCAGCTGTGCAAATCCTTCTGACATTTCAGTGCAGCTGGTGAGTCCCCCATTGAGTAAGGCAGGGGATGGCCATTTTCTAGAGGATTCCTGGGGCACTATGCCTTTGAGTGCCTCATCCCACAATTGGATTGCTAAGGGAGGCTGGAATGACATTAATGGTACCTGTGAGGTGTGCAGCTGAAATCCTGCACTGTGGGAAGAATCAGCACAAAGTCTTTGTGTCCATAATGTCTTGGATATCTTAAAAAGCAACGCAGGCTCTTCACTGCCTTTAGCCAGGTCTAGTGTTGAGGGTGGTTTTGGTGTGATGTAGCCAACACCAGGTCCTGGTTAAGGTAAAGTCCTCCAAGGTAGAAAAAGGGTGAACAGTCAGTAAAACACACACCTTGTACTCGGGACAGGGGTCCATGTGGGGATGGGAACTAGCCCTCTGAACCAACCTGAGTGGTCCCTTAGACAGCATTTCCTCATGGGATTTCCAGCAGCACATCCATGGTCTGCTCCCATCCAGTCTGCCCAGAGGCAATGCCAGTACCCTGTTTCTTGAATGGTCTGCCTCTGCCATAGATATTATTTTCACAGTCAAGAGATCGTGGCTGACAGTTCAGCTCAGGTTCATCTTTTTCCCACTTTTTACCATTGTGTTACAGAATAAGCAACTACAAAGATTTACTAATGTTCTCAGAACTGATGCAACTATAGATTACCTGAAAGCCATTACTTCATTAAGTATCCATTCCACCTCAGAAGTACCTCCTTCTTTGTTCAGAATATTCCATTGGCTTCTAAATCTATGTATCAGTGCAGAAAGCCAAATCTCCACTGTGCTCATGGCTGCTTTGTAAAAGCAGGGTAGCAGGACAGGTAATTTTTCCATCACGGCGCAGTTTCAGTACACCACAGCTTGGACTGCTCATTGCATCAGGAAGATATCCTCTTATAATTTCAAGTATTCTTGCAGTGGGTATCAAATCAAATGCATCTTTCATAGGAAAGAAACCACAGAGGAGAGGCTGTGAAACCAAGCCCCACCAATTTTTACGCCATATTTCTCATTACAGCTTCAACCACGCTCCGCTGGAGTCTGCCAGCAGCAAAATAGTCTCTGCATGAGGATGGTCTCTCTCTGCTGTGTTTTATAACAAGAAACATGGTGTTCAAAGCCCTGTTAAACTCTGTTAAAAAGCCATTATCCAAAGGTCCTCATTTAATTAATGCTGTCACACAGCAGGGAGGAGAGCAAAACTTTAAGAAGAAAATATGTGGCAAAAGAAAAAATAACAAAAACCCAAGCGGAGAATGTACTGGCTCCATTTGTCCCTTTGGTGTTTCAGGGGACATCCTTATTTTATATTAAGCAGTAGCAAGCACAACAGCAGACCTGCACATCAATCTATCTGGTCTAGCAGATTTAACCCCCAGTGATTGCAGTCCATAATAGAGTCCATAAATGGTTTCCTGATGTTATCAAATAAATCAGGGCTCTTCAGTAGCTGGTATGCTACTCTCCCAGACGATGCTGTTTGGATCACAGAAGCTGGCTATTCAGTGGTTACTTATCGCTTGCTAATTTCTTGACTGTAAATAAAGCCCCTGGCCACCTTCCTGTGTTTCCATGATCTTCAGCCAGTCCATCTTGGGCCCTGGTCTTGTCAGATCTGCTAAGTTAAGTAGGGTTAAGCCCATGAAAGTTCACTTGGGAAGGAAAACAGGAATACTGAGACCACCATCAGGTATTTGAAAAGCAGGTTTTCTTCTAACCAGAAATATATCACTTATCAATACCATGATGAGGAAATACTATACTGCTGGAGCAATGCCTACTCTTGTCAGATGCAAAGCTGAAGGATTGCCTAGTGGCACCTCTCCTGGTGACAAAGGTGCTAATCCCACAGATTTCCAAGGTGGGTATCACATTCTGCCTACTTTAGGTCTCTGCTCCATAAATTACCTCAGGTTCAGGATTCACTTCCTTTTCTAACATGTTGCTTAGTGTTCTGGCACACTGGAAATGGCACATTACAGCAATAAACAACACCATCAGGCTGGGGACACACTCACTGCTGAATGTAGAAGCCTTCTCGAAGGCAAAACTCCCATCTTTTCCCCAATAACTTTTGTGGGTATTCCCTTGGAGCTTTCCAAAACTATCACTCATTCCTCAACCTTCATTAGAACAGGAAAGCCACTTCCATCAGTAGCACTTGCTATTTTCACACCAATTAGACACTTGCTCAGGAATATTCAGACTAATAAGCTACTGCATGAGGTGCTCTGTTACCAAACAGCAGAGAGCTGTGCCAGCAGCCACACTCAAACCATAAGCAGAAGACAAGAGGTACTTGAACAACGATCACAAAGAGATTCCTATGGGTAGCAGCTGAAAAACGACGCTAAATGGGTGCCTAACAAGTGTTAAATAAAAGCACTTTAGGAGCAAACTGACAGAAGGAAAGGTCTGCCCTTGGGAATGAACAATTCATTCTCACTGCTTACTGTTTCTAAAGCAGGTACAGATGAACTCTAGCATGAAACCCAGCAGGATCTCGTGCAGGATTGTTTCGCTTATTTATGGATTTTCATCAAAACTTCACCTGTTTCTCTCGAAAGCAAAAGGGTTGCCAACTTTTTAACTCAAACATCAAGAGAAGCTGACCGCTGTGTCACCATTTGACATGAGGCAGGCCATCAAGCCATGCTTCAAGTGCCTAAAACGTGTTGGATTTTTAAGCTAATGTATGGGACACACGCTGATGCCAAATGCTTGGGGACAATTTCTATAATGTTGCCTTCAATTTTTCTGCTTATAAACCCCATGTATTTATTCCCCCCTATTACCAATCCATGGCATTTCCAAGTGCCAAGGTTAATTAACTGGAAGGAGCTGGAGAATGTGCCTGTGTAACATAACCTTGCATCACTTTTGAGAAACTCATAGGTTTGATGGGGCTGCCTAAAATTGGCAAACAGTAGCATACACTAAGCATGTCCAGCAGCGCACTGTAATGCAATACGGGGATTATAAAGGGTCAGATGATGGAATCTTAACAATAATAACAAGCACTAGGTAACGAAAGCAATCATAGAGAGACGCCCTGTGGGAAGAACACCAGGGATCATATGTTGGGAAAATAACCCACCTGCCGCACCTCCAAACTGCTAGGGATATAAATACATCAGATTAAGTTTGGTGCTTAAATAGAGCAAGGACATCTGACTTTCGAGGTACTTGCCCAAGTCTTTTGACAGGGAGCTACAAAGCCAAGCCTCATGTGAAGCAGCAGGCACAGTGGATGCGATGGAGCAGCAGGGACGGGAGCATGAACCCCTTAGCCCTGTGCTCACTGAATCACTGCATCTTACTACAGCAAGGTCTCTGAGAGGAGCAAGCAGAGCTTTCATTGGGAGCTGGATGCCTCTAATTTTGTCCCCCAAAAAAGAGCATAGTGATTACTTTTTAATTTCCAATTTCAGAGAAGTCTGATTGCAACTACACTGGGTCCTCTCCACACAGTAAAACACCTCTGTCATCATCCACATTCCTTATTACAGAGAAAAGAAAACATTGACATGTGTAGGGAGACAGGTGGAACATGAAGGGGACTTTGGTCATTAACTTAAGGAGAAATTAAGGACAAATTAAGGAGAGAACTTTTTAGCCTGGGGCAGAGTACTGACCCCCCCACTGGTGTGTCCAAAGCAATCCTGCAGAGAAAAGCATGGATGAGTCCAATGTATTAGTTGGCACAAAGCAGCATGGGAAGACACAGCACGGATCACAGGTTGCCCATGAGCATTACATGGGACATTTACCCAAATATTACTGTTATTAACCAAGGGCTTATTATTCCAAATCTGTGCCCAAGGCAGGCCCAAGCTCAGGCTTGGAAATTCAATACTTCACATCAGAAATGCAAGTTCAGACCCTCAGAGAAGACATTAATTCCCCATACAGTCTGCATATAACCCTTGTGATTTATCTGTACTCTGGGGTTGCACAGCAGAGCCTCAGGAGAGACAAAAGCCTCACAGTAAAACCAGTAGCTAGAACTGAGTTTAAAAGGTTCCCTCCCTTTTCAGCCAAATCTGTATTTTCCCTCCAGATGTTGCATGGCAGCGCTATAAAATCAGAACTGCAATAAATCAATGCCAAGGACTCTTCAAGACATGACAGCCACCATCGTAACCTTTCGAGCAAGCAATCACCTCCATGTTTATATGAAGCACTGAATTCGGCACAAGCCAGATCAGATAAGAAACTGAGTCATTCTAGGAAACGACATCACCCTTCACACTAAACACAGGGTGTATCTTTCTTTTATACATCCAGACCTATCGCAGCCTCACACCTCATACCAGCCTATCACAAAAACACGCCTGTGGGCAATGACGGCCTGTGGGCAAGGCTACATGGGGATTTCGTTGTGTATGCATGGGGTATGTCCTTCCCTAACCTCAGCCTGGAACAGGTGGAAGGGTTTCTTCTAGAGTTACTCCATGAGCCCTGGTTGGCTGCAAACTCTTCTCCATCTGCAGCTCTTTGATGGCATTCTAAATATTAAATATGAAACTCATCCCTGCAGTGCTTAACACGGGCAGGAGATGCCCTGGGAGGTGCAGCACATCTCTTTGCAGTCAAGGACTTGCTAAAGGACTTATGGTGATCCCCTTCATGAAGGACAGATATGGATAACAAAACTGGATGGTTGGCAAGGGGCTTCTTTCTGGCTAAAGGTCTTGCTTCTCTTTCATGAAGGGCCCAGCATCTGTGTCCTCCTGGGCATGACTCACTCCATCCCTTCTTTCAAGGAGGAAACATCATATCAGGTTTGACTTCCTGCATCAAAGCATCGCGTAATTGTCTTTGATGATAAATCCTGTCCTGCCAGATGATCCATGTGGTCCTGAATCTGTGCCTAGCAGCTATGAGGGGAAGGTCCTGCCAGACAAGGCAGGAGGTTGTGCATCAGACAGGGTGTTGCTAGTAGCATGGGCATCATAGTGATGCTGGGAATGGGAGGAAGTGTATTTGGGAAGCTCAGCCAGGCATTGCAGATACATTGCCCTAGCACAAAAGGTGCTTAGACAATTCGTGACAGGATGGGGGAGGACAGAGCTAAACAGGAGGGAAAGAGGGTGGATGACAATACAGCGAAGGTACAATTGCTTCTTCTTCCTCTGCCCAGGCCTGCAGTGGGGATCAACGCTGAGGTCCTACCTGTAGGTCCCAATGCTGGGGTCAGACTTTGAGAGCAACCAGAATTTCCAAAGTCCCAACCATGGGGGTGGGGGAAAGACCATTGCTGGAACCACCAGCCACAGACCCATCTTACACAGTTTATACCTGAAAACACAAACAGACACCACACACAGCCCTGCCAGGGTGAAGGTCCATTTTCTCACTGCTTGGTGAAACAGCAAACACCCACATGTGCAGAGTCACCCACATTGCATAAATCCAAATGCTGAGTCCGATGAAGGTTGAGTTGAGTGGGAAAACGTGGGCTGCTGCCAGATTGAAGCTCTCCGTCCCCTTCCCCTGCTCTGCACAAACACCACGTTCACTGTCTCGCTTGACTGGAAAGCCAAATTATCCCCAACTGATCCAGTGAACAGCACTGAGCTCTGCATGTAGTGCTGCCAGCAGCCTGGTGCCTTCAGGTCAAGAAGAAGGGCAAGAGGAGGGAACGCGGCAGGGGGAGACACGATGCCCACCACAGCGCAATGAGAAAATGCACACAGAACTGTTTATGTCTTCACATAAAAGATCTCCCCCACTGTATTTATCTCAAACAGCTGCAAAAAGTGAGAACTAATCTGCAAATCACTGCAGGAAGCTTTTGTAACCAGCAAGACAAACCGTTCCTAAGGACATGGATTTTTTCTCCTAGCACAAGATCCCTGGGTAAAGAAAAATCCATGGAAAACAGATAATTGGGCTTAAATCAATAACCATTGGATAAGATAAACACAACGCAGTTTGTTCCTATCTGCTATTTGTGTGAGGCCCTGCTATAGCCGAAGCGCTCAGCTTTCTGCCTTAGAAATCTATTAGATACGATAGGAAAGCACAACGGAGATCGGAGCACAGCGCCGGGGGCAGAAATCTTCCTCGGGGCGGCGCGAACTTACCCGGGGAGCGCCCGGCGAGCGCCGGGACGGGCTCAGAGCCGCCCTCCTGCATTGACTGCCAAAGCCCAGGAGAGGGAGCAAACCCGCAGCCCTCGCAGGATTTACTGCGAGCGTTTCGAGGCTGGCCGGGCCGATTGAGGGCTCCTCGTGCACGCAGGGGCCGCGCAGCCTGGAACGAAACCCTGCTGCAAGGCTGCTCACGTCTGAGCTGAGCAAGTTGAAACCTGCAGGAGCCACTTCATGCACTGAGCCGCCCTGGGAGACAAGTTTCACCTGTGTGTGCTCAGGTTTGCGACCTTTAAAGACTTGCTGTGCTTGGGGAGGGGGCCCTGGTCCAAGCCCCATAGAATCACAGAATGGTTTGGGTTGGAAAGGGCCCTTAAGATCATCCAGTTCCAACCCCCCTGCATGGGCAGGGACACCTCACACTAAACCATGTTACCCAAGGCTCTGTCCAACCTGGCCTTGGATACCGCTAGGGATGGAGCATTCACAGCTTCCCTGGGCAACCCATTGCAGTGCCTCACCACCCTTACAGTAAAGAACTTCCTCCTGATATCCAGCCTTTCCAGCCCCTGCACCAAAGGAACGTCAGACTCCAGTGTCCCGTAGGGCTCATGGCAGCTCCCATGGGGGTTTGTGCTCCCATGTATCTCCAGGTATTTCTGTTCAAAACAGCAGAGCAGGAGCAGGCAGCAATTAAAACCATCAGGCACAGTGCCTTAGTGCCTAAAGGATTCCTGGCAAAAACTAGTTTTTCTTCTTCATCTGTCAACTAAAAAGCCCTCAGAAATGCTCCATTACGTTCCATTTTATGTGGGTTTTTATTTCCCCTCCACTCATCTCATCATTGGCATGTTTCACCTTCTAAAGAGAAACATCTGTAAAACCGAGCACTGTGGGTCTGTGGGTGTCTTACATTGTGGGTTTTTTCACGCTTTTAACCTCTTGGCTTTGCTCTGGATCGTCCTAAATACGAATTTCAAAGCATTTCTTTAAGCTGGAAAGGGCAGGAAGGATTTCAGGAGCGCTCCTCTCGTCAATGGTGCTGGTCAGTCACTAGAGGTCCTCATTGACCCTGGTGAGGAGTCGCTGTGGTTGAACGGCGGAACACACGGATGAGGCGGGAAGCCGAAGCAAGCGCAGGTAATTTGTATTTCAGTTGCGACAAATATGATAATCATTACAAGTACTTCTCATTACCTCTTCAGCTTCGTTATACAGGCCTGTTCTCTGGGAATAGTAGTACACACACATCAGGACATTGCTCCAGAGATGCAACACAGTAAGCTGGAACTCTGCAAATGGTAAAGACAAGGGTCCTGGGAAACAACTGGCAGTAATCAGGTGCAGAAGCTGTGCAGCATCATCAGCTGCATTGGTGGTGATGGGCTGGAGGTCCCACTGGGAGGCTGTGCCCTCCCTCTCCTTCCCTGTGATGTCTGAAGGCTGACCCCAGCCCTTTGCTACCCACTCAAGTTGGATCCTCTTATTCTCTCCTCTTCTGAGCCTCCTTCTTCACTCCATACTTCATAACAGCCTCCAAGAGCACAGCTCTTGCAGGGCCAGGCATGCAGGGAAGGACAAGTGGAGTTACAAGTGCTGCACCTGCCCCTGTACTGCCCTTCATTTCCAGCTCCTCTACAGCTCTCACTGGAAGCTTCAACCAGGCTCTGAACTGGTTTTACATTACTATTCCCAAATACGACAAACCACCCTCAACCCAAACCCACGTCTCATTCCCATCTTCTCAACATCATCATCCAAAACTGTCCTGGCCCTGTCTGAGAAAGCCAGGAGGCCAGGCCGAGTGCCGGTGCTGTGCCAACACAGATGTGTTAGGACTGAGCTAAATCCTGACCACTAACAGAGAAACCAATACAAAACTCAATGGCTACAGCACTAAGGAATGCAAACAATGCTTTTAATGGGGCACAGACCTTGTTACACACCTTGTTTCCTTTTTTAAATGAAAAGCTTTGAGAGTGATGATAAATAACCACCCACCTGCACCAATACCGAGAGCTCTGGGTAAGGTACTGGACTTTGTACCACTCAAACTCCTGCTCACAACACTGGTGTTTTATAACAGCAGCAAGAATGATTCAATGAACAAAGAATGTGAGAACAGATAAACACAGCGAAATGGAAAAGTATGACAATATGGGGGTATTTTCAGTGGGCAGGTTCTTGTTAACAACTATTTTCACCCACAACTTGGACATAAGCATAAAATTCAGTGGCAGTGAAGCTTACGTATAGCACAAAAAGTAGGGAATGCCAAACAACTGAGGAAGTGCGAATGAGACTGAATAACCCCAACTGCTTGGTGACCAGCGTGCAAAGGCAGCTGTACATCTAGAAAGAACTACATCCAGACACATGAGGCCACCTTGGTCTGTGTATCACTGCCTGGCTGAGGCTGGGCAGCAGGAACCAGGGATACTGACCTTCCTGCAGTGATGCTGAATGATCCCAGCTCCCTCGGGACAGATGTGCAGAGAGGACCCTGTAAAGGTACCAAGCCTCACTCCTCCCTCCCCTTTACCATCAGAGATTCACTTACAGACATGCTTGGGAGGGTCTCAACTGCCCTGGGCCAAGCTTCCAGCAGCCAAAGCCACTGACACTCTGAACCCAGCCTAAGTCCACAGGCCAAAATAAATCGGACCACGGTGATTTACCCTCTCTTAAAGCCCTGAAATAAAACACACTGCACTTTTCCAAGCGCTCGAGTAGAAACAGGAGGAATGCTGAAGTGGTTTTGGTAGCACACTTTTCAGTTTATTGACCTATACAAAATAATAGGTCTAAAAAATTCAGAAGTAGTAAAAGAATAAGCAAAAAGAGCTCTCGCATTTCTAGAAGGCTATAGAAATATGCAAAACCAAGGAAATAAGTTATTTTTATTTTGGTTTTTTTTTGTTGTTTTTTTGTTCCTTTAATTCCAAATGGCAACTCTAATAATACAAACGACTAAGTACCAGCTTAACAAGTGTGTCCTTTCTGTATATATTACATGCTCTGGAATATTGGTAAAAAACGTCAAAAAAGTTTATCAGAAACTTCTCTATTCACAATATGCACAAGGAGTAACTAACCCTTTGTATAAAAGAAAAGAGCACCATTTATGGGATCCTGAAGCACAGTACAGCTGAGAAACGAGAGAGAATTCACCCTATGCAACCGAGCCGCTGGAAATCATGGAAGATAACCCATGCCAGTTTGTTCCTACAGATGAGGTAGGTTTATCCCTCTTAGATCAAGACTGCAGCCGCACTTTTTCTTCCTACACAAATGGCTTTGTGGGAATGCTGTTCTGTCACTTAGTGACTCTGCAACGCACCTGGCAGTTCAGATGACTCGTGGTACAATCCTAATGCCCCTCATTTTAAGGCACCCACTTGGCTGGTTTGTGTTTGCATCTACCTTAAAATACTGGCCGTTACAATCAAACTGTTCACCGTGTGAACGCGGCGGATCCTCCATTCACTTGTGGCAGAGCAAAACATTGCTGTCACCCGATAAGCAGGGGGCCACTGTGCAGCCACTGTGAGAATTTGCCTACTCCTTACACAGTGAAGTTGTACCATGGAAAGGTCAATAGATGGGAGGTTATTACTTACATCTTATCATGGAAAAGAGAGTTCAAAGTTTACTGCCTCCGTTGCCAAAATCCACAACAGCCTATTGTTTTACAGGACATATTGTGTTAGCAAATCCTTTTCTTCCTAGAACTTGCCTGTGGTGCTAACAAACACTCTTAACAACATCCTAAAAAATGGATACACTCATTCAAACCTCCATAACAACTATAAACAAAAAAGAACCCAGCCTTCCTTCAAGTAATGTTCCAATACTGTTTAAGTCACCCTTTGCCTCACTCACACACACAGCATCTATCCTTCGTAAGCTTATGAAAGTCCTTCCAGGTCATCATAAGCCATGGCAGAATACATTTGTTCCTCTTCTTTCAGACATCAGAATTGTGCTCATAGAATTCCTGGTTTTTCCATAAGAGTCTCCTTTTCACATTTGTTGTTTGGTTTTTTTTTCTCTGAGGCTTGCCTTCAACAATCTTCCCAAAAAGTGCTTGCTAAGTATAAATACTTCAACCAAGTGCTGCATCTAGTCAAAGACCAAACTGTGGCTTGCCTTTGCTCATGTAGGCTACCTGGATTCAGAAAGAAAAGCCATTCATTGTAAGACTTTGTCATTTTGCTGCAAGTCCCTCTTAATGCTGAATTTACTCTTTCCCAGAAAACAGCTTCATTTTTTGTTCCATTTGGAAGTCCCATCCAAGATCTGCCTTGGTGTCACAGCATGTCATGCAAGGCACACAAGGGTACAAGTGCGGGGCTGCAGGCGGGCTACACGAGCGTCCCGGGCTTCGAGTCCTCGTGCCAGAATAACCTCTGCTCATTGCTGTGCAAGTCTTCTTCCAACTGGCTCTCCTCATCACCACCCAGCTGGCTCGTCTCTGCATACACTCTGGAAGAGACACAGTACCAAGGATCAATGAGAGCTGAGGGTCTTCCCTACATCCCTAAGTGCTGCACAACTCACTCCCTTGGGTTTAAAGTAATGCTGGTTACCGCAAATCCACCCCCAGTGTAATCTGGATCCAAACACAAACCCAGTTTTTGTGCTGTAATTAGTAAAACTGTGTGCAACAGGCTCTCAGCTGCTCAGAATTGTCAAGATTGTAGGGCGCATTAATTGCTCGTTTGCCATAATCACATTATAACAGAGAGTAAAACAGATGAATGATCAGATAAGTGATTCAAAATATGGAAAATTAATACCTAATAAACCTCATTTAGATAAAGCTGCCAAAACGAGCACAGTTTTCAAAGCCCAATTATAGGAAATTAAGAAATTAGTAGAAACTGTGTTTTTAAACACTGTTGGTGTAATCTTTTAAATCACTGCAATAAAAAAAGCCCCTGGCATTTAGCTTAGATCCAGCAGAAGCTTTTCCATCTTTTACTTACGCTTTCATTTATTTTAAAGCAACCAAAATCAGAATTTGAGTACCTTCACACAAAGCCTGGCAGCAAGCACAAACTACAATCTACAAAGCAGGAGGCAAGCAGGTGTGGTACTTACTACGGCTGGGTACACTTAGCATAAGTTTACTTAATGTGATGGCATTTATGGGGGCAGAGCCATTCCCCTGGGCAGGAGGTCTCTGTCCTCACTAGTAATAATCAGTGTGTGACAGTGAGGGAGAAGAGACCAAAAAACAGTAAGTAGAAGCAGCAAGAGAACTGCAGGAATTTGTGAGGACAGAGCAGACCCTGGGCTCCCTGTTGCCCTCAGGAGAGCCCCCATGAGCAGCATGGCTCTGCAAGCAGCAGCGCATCCTGCCTGGTTTCTGGGTTAAGCTCTGCCAAGGGAGATGCGGCAGTGCCTTTGAACATCAGCACTCAGACATGAGCTTGAAAGAGGTCTTTCCTTTCCTTGTTTCATCAGCACAGGCACTACAATAGGATTGTGTCCTGCTGCACTGGTGATGGGGTGTGGAGAGACCTCCTGTCACACAGGACAAGAGGGACTGGGGTCAGTGGGTGCTCTGCATCTAACACTACTCCGAACATCACAGCTACCTAAGAGTGCAAGATTTTCAATGATCCAGAATCAGCCAAAGGAAAAGACTGTACAACAAATGAGTTTATCCTTCACTAGGGCTGCCTCCCTGGTGGTACAGCTACAAGTCTCTGTGTGGAGTGATCTACTCCACATAGAGCAGAGCTGCTCTCACAAAGTCAATTTTATAATTACTCTTATCCTGGCCCTTTGGAACAAGCTGATTTTCTCAGAAGTTTTAACAGCCTGTGAAATGCAGGAGGAAAGGCAGAAAATCCTGACAGACTCCACTCACCTGCTCTGCAAAGGAAGGTTGCCATAGACATTCCCATAACAGCTGGCATAAGAGGAATGAGACAGCGTATCATAGTCCGAAAGTCCCAGCGCAAGTGGGTTTCGCCAGTTCCCAGCAGCGTTTGCAGAAGATCCTGGAATTAAAAAAAACCCAAACAATTGCAGCAAATCAGACCCTTCTCCGGCAACAACTCTCATGAGCAGTCTCTATGGGTTTCTGCAGGACACGCAAGCAGACAATGCAAGCAAAATATACGCTTCTGTGGCAAGGGGATGGAACTGAACCATCTTTAAGGCCCTTTCCTACCCAAACCATTCTGTGATTCTGATTTACAAGCCATACAGGCAGACAAGCGCTATGCCGCAAGCGGTATCTTGGAGCTAGGGAATCTCTTAAAAGACTTTCTGACCAGTTCAGTGATGCTCACGGTACTGTATTTCAGAAGCCATCACGGCAACTGCATTTACATGGCATGGAGTTTTGCGTATTGCTTCTAGTTAGTAAACAAGCTTGTTTGAAACACATATGGCTCTTTGTGCTGCTTTGGACTACTGCCCTTATAAAGAGTCAAAGGCAGTTTTATCAACCAGCAAGTGTTTGTTCACAAGCACAAAACAAGACCCCATTCAGTTCCTCATCTACTTTTCAGGACAGAGCTCTAGCCTTGCTTCTGTTCTTCTGACTTCATCAAGGCAGCGAGGGGGACAGAATTTGATGCACAACAGGGACTTATTAAAACACTCAGCACAGAAGAAACCAGACATTACCTGAAGAGAAAGATGACACCCGACTGCTAGGAGAGCATGGAACCTGCAGACCAGCAAAGCCCAAACTCCTCTGAGATCCTCTGTCAGACTCAAAGCCTGCCTGCAGGCTATGACCCTGTTCCTTTTGACTGGAGGCACGTTGGTACCAACCACGGAGATGCTCTGCAACTAAGGCCTTGTGAATGTTTTTGGTTATATGCTCCGTTTTAGCAACTTGCTTCTTTGGAAGCCGCAGGGTTGCATACGGGTTGTGCGGTACTCTGTCCACT
This sequence comes from Psittacus erithacus, assembly GCA_009867235.2. Lineage (NCBI taxonomy): Eukaryota > Metazoa > Chordata > Aves > Psittaciformes > Psittacidae > Psittacus > Psittacus erithacus. Next base: position 23,479 of record WYDI02026302.1, on the reverse strand, counting down.
TCATCCTCGTGGTAGGACCTGAATTCCCTGTAACGGTCGTATCCGTAATGTGCAGATGAGCGATAGGAAGGATTGACACTGTACTGTCCCTCTGTGTCACTCTCATAAACATATCCTCCATTGTAATAAACATCAGGTTCAGCGTATGGGGAATATCCAGAAATATAGTAACTTGGGGAAGGCTGCTCCTGACTTTTGTGGTAGACACCATTGCGGACCTCCTTATGGGCAAGATTTGGCATACTTCCTGAATTTGCAGCAGAAATGTTTTGTTTCTTCGATCGTCGTCGACCTCTGGTCCTGTTATCGAGTGTCTGAGTAGTGTAATACGGTTTGGGAGTAGGTGTCACGCAGTAATACTCTGCGCTTGACTGGCTAGTGTAGGATGAGCCATCATCAAGGATCTCTGTGCTGCTGCTTCGCTGGGACTTCGAGAGGGTGAAGGCTGCCTTTTCAGCAGCGGTCTCAGAGAGCAGGTGGGTTTGGGATTCCAAACTTCCGCTGCGCTGCCGGCAGTGGTGTGGGGAAACATCTGGCCTGAAACAACACAGATGTCTGTCGGTTAAAGGTAATCACACACACACACAGTTTCAGAGAGCACGCAAGTCAGGCGTGCTGCCTCCCCAGTCGCAGCACAATACAAACCCAGTCTTATCTTTCTACACAGGGTACTTTCTACACAGGGTACTGTGTACACTGCAAGAAATTCAGCTTGGCTGAATTGCAGATTTACCACAACAGTAGGAGATCTCACATATAAAAGTGTCTCATGGTGAGCAAGGTTAATCTGTGACAGCGATACACGCAACAAAGCTCACAAACTCACACTTTGCGGCGATTGACAGGAGGGCCCTCTCAGTTTTTAAATAGGTAAAGTTTACACAAGTAACTGAGCTAGAAGTAGAACACTGGAAGATGGGCTTCCTGTGGCTCCGTCTCTCATGGCTGCATTACACCAGCCAAATAAACCATGAGCTCTTGATAACATTCTCAGATTTGTAGCATCTCTCCTTCCCCAGCATGGATTCTCAGCTGTCTAATAATACCGGTGAGGTCACGTCGGGGCCCTCTTCCCATAGTGAGAGCACTAATTGGGATCTCTGCTTTTTCTGGCCACTTTTTTAGGAGGCTTGTAGGAATGTAATTCACAACAGACATCTGTCAGCTCATGAATAAGTTTTTGTGGGGAGACCACGAGCTGACAGCACAATTTTCTAAGCCTCACTGGCTAGAAAATGAGGTTACAATGGAAATGTAAAATAAATTCAGGCTATCTTACAAGTGTTTTACAGAAGCCTTTTGAACAAGCATTACTTATTAAAACTCCCTGTGGCTGCCTATTTATAGGGAAGTGACCCTTCCCCTATAGTCTTTCATGATCAGATAGGCAGTATTTGTGTATCAGCTTCCATCTCAGTCCTGATTTTGCAGACATCCATTTGTATACGCTACTTGCCCAGGCAGGGTTTGTGCTCACATAAACACATCACAAAGCTGGTGTGGGACTGCGCCAGAAGATGCTGACTGGTATTAATCTTGTGCTTCCAATATCCAGAAAAGACATTTGAGAGCCCAACCCTACTGCAGGGAAAGCTGTATGGCAAAGGACCCTTTGCCCATTTGCTTTTATCCCTCTGCTGCCTAAGATGGACATCACGCTTAGAACAAAGCCCCCTTACTGTAAGTGGCTGCTACTGTAGGCATTGCGTGTGAGCACGGGGGTTGTAGGCATGCTTCTCCCCCCATGGGGCTGGGGTGGCCGTTCCAGAGTTCGGTAGGGGCTGCTGTGGGTCGAAAGCAGGTCCCTGTAATGAAGAGAACAATCCCAGTTAGGTTAAATACCATGCAAGTCACAGCACACAGAATATGTGCACCCTAAGTCTTGAAGAAACAAAGTGAAGGGCACAAAACCAGGGAAGGGCATAACTGCTCATGCTTCTCCATAAAAACCCAGAACTGTTAAACAGGAAGAAATTCAACCCCTTCTTGTGGTTCACGGGAAATCTCAGTATGACTGGTAGGACAAGCTGCTGCCAAAGGATAGAAATATAGAGTAGAAGAGGCAGAGCAGCTAGAGAAGCAAAGGAACTGAGTTTTAAAATGAAGCACATTGCAGCTAAATGGTTACATATGGCTATAATTCAACTTGTGAACTTCACATGGAAGCATCCTCTGCTTATCTTGAGGGACAGACAAGAAAAGTGCAAGGACACGACATTGCCCAAAACTTCAGCACATTTTTAAAGCATGCCTTCAACAGCCTGCCACGCATGAGACAGTCTGAGAAATAGCAAGATCAGTGGGAATCCTTAGGCTGAGAACAACTAGCATGGGTACGGTTTGGTGTTACCTGAAGCCATTAAGCTCAGTCATCAGGAAAACTACAAGTTATTTAATACTAAAAATGAACCACAGAAATGGAGGCAAAGGGTGACAGTACTGGTGGGCACAAGCAGTTGCTGAAGTACAGCACTTACTATTGAATTTCTCACCTCAAATCTCTTCAACACAGATTACGCTACCCTACCGTTTCAGAGACCACGACAACTACTTACACACGCTTTTGTTACTAACCAGGAAATTTAGCTCCCATCACCAAATCCTGTAATCACAGAGGAGGGTGGAAGCTCCACTGGAGGGCCCACAGTACCAGGAGTGTGGCAGAGGTAAGACAGAGCTGATGCCAGCAAGGCAGAGAGCACAGCAGCAGTGAGATGTGCCCTACCTGGAGTGCCTGGTTTCCAAGAGCTGCTCGTTTATGGATGACTTTCTGAGATGGATTCTCTCCACTCCAAGGGACTTCGGTGGAGGAAGCCTTGGAGAAAGCTGCGCAGAGCTGGGTCTCTGTGCTGCCACAGGAAGCGATTCGCTGACTGTTGGAAGCGAACACGTATTCTGTTAGCAAGATCCTTGATATTTTGCCCTATATGCAAACCTGTGGCCCCTAAGCAGAAACACTTTGCACTACAGAGATAAGAGAACTAGTGACTTTAGAAAGGCTCTCCCACCTGCACTGAGCTCTCCTCCACATGGACAGGACACTGTGGAGGCTCATACAAATCTCAGCACCATTGACTCCTATGGAGATTACACAGATCTTGGGGCTGTGCCAGATCACATATGGAACTTCCTTGGGAAAACACCTGTTTGGAGCCTTGAAATCCTTCCCAGAGCCGAGCAGGCAGACTCAGCCTCTGCAAAGGCCAGTTCCTCTCCCTCACCTTCCAGCTCTTTACGTGAAAATGGCATTTGAAGAATTAGTTTTGAAATACAACCTGAAAGGGACTAACTTCAAAAGCGACTGAATGAGCAAAGAACTGACAGACACATTTGGCTGAAGGCAATTGGGAAGATGCTAGTCTGATCCTTGTTCTCACTTTGCTTATGGCATAATCCAGGTCCCATGAGAGCCAACAGGAAACTCCAACTAATACATATAAATGCAGGACGAGCATCACAGAGAACATGTTCACAAGCCAGAGCCCTGGCTCTACTTCTTGTGCAAGCAGGAATCAGCTGTAACTCCATTTTAAAGCACCAGATCGGTTGTACAAGTCCAAAAGTGGGACAAACTGAGATTGGAATCAAGCCCTAACTGAAAAGTGAGTAATAATTTAGATAATGCTTGTCCCCAAATGATCATTATTCAGTTTAAGGGAGAGGCAAGCCAAGTCCTTTCCACCTTGTGGAACAGGGTGTGAATGTGTGTGTCTCTGGGTGTGTGTGTGAAATGAGTAAGCTGAGCAAACACTATACCCATGCAAGACGCAAGCTCACCAGGTAACAAACATAAACAGATCGTTAATATCAGTGACTGTTCTGCTTTTTGTTAAGTTTTATAGCAGCTGTGAGGACAGAAAGGCTGTGCAAATCCTCCCCGCTGCTCACTCGCCTCTGGCCAGGTCCTAGGGATGAAGTGTTTGACGTACACAGTGGCCTCAGCTTGCAGGTTGGTCACATTGAAAAACCAACTGCCTTCTCTAGAGATGACTCAGATCAGCTCACAGAGCACAAACTTTCAATAACTAGCCCATTATGAGGAAAGACATTCCTGATTAAGCTCTTTTTCCCTTTGCTATGAAGTGTTTTGTCATCGAAAGCCATCAAAACAGCATACTAAAGGACATGAAGTCAAAGGAATGCCTCTGAACATAGGCAGAAAAGGATAAGCATCATACCATCATCACAGGTGGTGGTATCGGACAGGGAGCTGCTCTCAGATGGAATTATATCATCTGTGAACGAAAACAAGCACTTTAAGCATAGGAGATCTGATGTCAGTTTCCATGTTTCCTATACAGTTTATTTTCTACAGCCTCAAAGCCAGATGTTATTTGTAACACTGTAATCTCTATGCTTTAGCTCTTAACAGCCTGAAGACAGTCCTGCTTTGCAGTATATCACAACTCAGTTGTACTCACTGCAGCTCAGCAAGCTGCCTATGTAATTATCAAAGGAGATCTTTCTTCTTCAGCTGCACCAGGAACTGGGCCAAGATTACAAAGGTGTTTTCCACCCAACTTCCAACAGATCTCACAGGGTGTTTCTGTGCTTCATTAGCAGTCAGGAGCCTACACAGACATGTAGATATCTTGGCTGCTAGCACCTAAGCTCCTCTAGGTACACCTGAAATCCCACCGGGTAGGTATGAAATGCCTTCCGAAATCTGGCACTCACTTTTGAATGTTTCATCAGCATACAAAGTCTGTTTCAATTGAATTAATACCAAACCAGAATAATCCCATTGATTTCTACCAAGTTATTGCAAATTCCAGCAACACAGAGTGCAGCAACTGTTATATGGACATTACACATTTCTTCTGTTTCTTTTACACTGTTATTTATTCATAGAGCTTTACTGCACCAGCCTGGCCTCTCACCTTCGTACAACACACTACCACTTGCTCAGAAACAGCCTGTCCTTGCTCAGGTTTAGAGCAGAGCAGCAGGCAAATTAGGCTGGTGATAAAAAGCAGCACTAGAGATAATTAACCCAGAGAAAAAAATCTGTTCCTAGGCTGTTTCTGGCAACGCATAGCACTGGTGGGGTAAAAAGTCTACACGGACCTCCACGCATGAGGGAAAGGAAGCAAGAAATAAGACAGCAGCAGCCACTTTGTGTATGACACCTGCTACCTCCATCAGAGCACATGCAATGCATGTTACTCTTGCTGTCACGCTTTGCTTAGGGGAAAGGTCTGGTTACAAGAATCTGGTAAATAAAGCAGCTTTTCAAGAGCAGCAAAACATCAGGGCTGGCCCCTGCCCTGAGGGGACTTGTCAGACCACCGTGGATGGGCAGCAGCTCTGCCTGCAATCTGACACTGGGGAAAAACCCTCAGGGGAGTTGAGTTTGACCATGTGGTGATGAGATACGGAACTGGGCCCACTGCAAGGAGGTAAAAAAAATCCAACAGCCTAAATCTACACTGGTGGATTAATATGGGGTCTGCCGTGCTGATATAGGGGAGGTCTGCATTCAATCCCAAATCTAAACTGCCTGCAAAAGGGGAAGCAGCTCTGAACTACAGAGAACGTAAAGGAAAGGGAGAGTGGAACATAGGAAGCAGGAGATAGTCCAGCGCGTCCTTCACTTCCCATTGTTTGGGGGCTGGGATGAGAATGGCTATGGTTTGACTCAATAAATCAATGTTACTATTTAACATGTTATTTCCAACGAGTCACTCTCCAGATTTACACATACAAGTGACTCATCACTGCTCAGCCTTCTGAAACTCTGAGAGTCAGCAATGGTGAAAACTTTACACCTAAAATCAATTATTGAAGCACAGCTCTGCTTCAGGAAAACAAATACATACTTCAGTGCAAGAGTCAGGAACTGGAAGGGAATGCAGCTAACTTATGCTAGCTAAGTATTTGCTGTCTTGCAGTCCCTATCTGCAGGGAGACCCTCCAAGACAGGGAGCCTATTCCTTTCTGGCTGTGTCTCCCTTCTCAGACAGCAAACAAGGATGTCACATCCCAAACGTTGCAAAATGATGGGCTAAATGTATAAGGACCAACTCCCAAGTTTCTTGTTTGCACAACAGGACAGAAAACTGCCTGCAACAAACAAGTGACTGAATGCTGCCGTCAATAGCTTCCTGGCTTTTACTACACATCACATGTCCCAGGTAATACAGGATCTCCCACAATTAGTATCCAGATTGGTAAGCAAGAGACTGTAAAAACCAGATGTTTTCCCTCATCTCTGTCAATCAGGAACTAGCTGGGCCACATTAAATAGCGATCATTAACCTTTTAGAATAAGCACTTTGTGATGACAGATAGCCCAGTGCTGTTGTGCTTTATGCTGGGTAAGAATCCAAACCAAACTCTCAATGGGAATGGGACACAGCAACGGTTTCTCCAGCATAAACCTGGCAGTGCACAGGAGGAGGGTGTCCTTCAGGGAAAATACAAGTTGGCAAGAGGTCTCATCTCAAGGGTCCATAAGAGTGTATTTAATATAAACAGCAGAAAAAATCTGGCATTTTCTTTCCTACTTTGTAATTCCCAGGAAAAAACCCACCAACCTCACAAAACAGCATTTCCTCTGGACTACAAAGGTGGGAGGGGGGAAAGGAGAAATCAATTAAACATTAACAATTACCCACATATATTCTCCACAGAGGGAGTAAAACATGTCCTAAACCTGTTAATCCCTACAGAAACTAGATGAGCCTGCAACACCCATGAGCTTTTACTACTCCCAAACTCCTTCAGTGTGAGATGCTGGCAAATTTTCCACGGTTTTATCCTATGAAGCAGCAAGAATCTCCCCTCCCTTAGGGAAATCACACTTTCAGAACGAAGGGGCAAAGGTATCTGCTTTCACTGTACTCATCACTGGCAAATACATTCAGTCAAAAATCTGCTTGCCACTATTTGCATTCATAAATTCTTGAACTTCATTTATCTCTTCCTGGAAACCAGTGATTTTTAATTGAGAAACAAAGTCTTTTGATCTTTATTTCCTCAATCCTATAGATTGATGGTCTATTTTTGCTAGAAGTAAAGCATTGCAGAAGGGAAAGGAGAGAGATCTTGCATGTGGCAGCTTAGACATACCACTGCACTCAACACACTGAATTCAGACACCACATCAGTTTCAGCTGAGATGCTCTTGCCAGAACTTTTTATGTACAGCACCTTCAGCCCATACCGGTACTGGAACGTGTCTGCACTTGTTCCTAGAACTGCAGCTTATCCTGCCCTTAGCCTATAAGCACCGCACTTAGCATATCAGATGCAGTAACTGCTTCTCTTTTTTTCTTATTTAACTGCTTTGCACAAGATAAAAACCATATGGAGAAGATGTAAAAAGAACTTGTAAGCGAGTCAACTACCGGTTTTTTCATCCTGTTTTCATCAGAACATGGGGAATTCTCTTGTTTACCTGGTAGAGTAAGAGTTGATTTCTGGGTTGGTTTTTTGCCACACTTGATCCTGTATTCATTTATGGAATTTTCTATCTCTTGCAGCTTTTTTACAGCATCAGCGTACTCTTGCTTTCTCTTCTTCTTCACATTCTTGCAGAGGTCTGGCTCACTGGCAAGTTTCTTTGCAGCTTCCACCAGCTTTTGCTGTATGACAAAATTGCTCTCCAAGTCCTGTAAAGCAGGGTCCTGCAAATTCAGGACATGAGTTACTTGCCTGCACTCTGGGCAGAAACTATCAACAAAGTTTATTGAACAGAAGATCTGTTTTTGTGGTAATGAAGTGAAATCCTGAGCACAAAGCACAACAATACCAGTTTATACACAAGACAATCTCAGCAGGTCAAATATTTAGACCTTTAGTGTAAGATTATGAGATCCCTTAAGAAAAAGTCCAAAGTTTCTCAAGCCTGGGTGATATAAACACCTAAACTCAGGTTTTGACGGCTCAACCTCCTGCTTTGAGTCCAAGCCTGAAAATGTCTGCTCAAAATCTCTCTCTACTGGAAAAATGGGAATTGGTATCACCATACCTATGTAACAGCGAGTTGGAGGCTTTAATTAATTGTTTGTAAACAACTTTGAGAAGCTCAAATGAAAGGCACTGTAAGAGTTCTAAGCAATACGTTATTAAACATGGTCAGGAGGATTTTGTTTCAATAGCATTTAAGCAGTTTACATAAAATCTGTTTGCTGCACCCATGGATTACACCAGTCCCTGAGTCAGGGCAGCGAGTTTTTAGTGAGACAGATGCAAAATGCACAACAGCCACTTACAACTGGGATGATACAGCTTGTCAACAGATCTCATGAGGAATGAGGGGTAATGGTATGTGTCTAGAAACTGCAAATATCTGAATTACCATATCTCCTGAGTCAGTCTCTGCCAGCAAAGTTCGTATGAGCTTCTTGAGCAATAGAGAGAGCTTTTATTTAGGTAGAACTTGAATTAAGCCAGAGATAAATCTCCTCCTCCTGTCACCTGTCACACAACTATGCTCAGAACAGATGATTTTGCAAGGGGAAAGTGCACACCCCTGCCACATTCTGGGTTCAAGCACAATCTCAATGTGACACAAATCAATGCTCAAGAACAGCTCATAGCTATAGGCTGCCAAATGGTGTTACACACCTGCTCCTCTGTAATTATCAGCAAAACAGCCACTAAAATTCAAGCAGCATGGCAAAACCAGGGGTTCTGGTCAGGAGACTTTAAGGCCTTTTAAAACAGCCAATTTCCTGGTCATTTCAAAGGCAGCATGGCTGAAATAAGGCAAGTACCCACCTACATTTCCCAGCCTATACAAGCAGCTGCCTCCTCTTAAACAATCAGGGAAGAGCTGGATTATTTACAAGTGGCTTTGGCCACCGGTCCGGCCACCCCACCTCTGCTGAGAAAACAAACTGAAGCGCTCACCTCTTCACTCGGGAGCAGGTTGTCATCCAGCTTGAACGCTGTACCAACACGCCTCCTGACCTGGGGAGGTTCCTCTCCAGCGCTCAGAGGATACTCCTTGGGCATCTTGCCTGTCAGTTCCTAGGGAATAGAAAAGGCTCCACATGAAGATCCAGAGGGAGAGAAGGGCTCTCACGCATCCTGGACCCAGGGTAAGGTACAGTTCTCACCGCCTCTCGCAGGCAGATTTTCTTCAGCTCCTCAACCTTCTGAAGCAGTTCTTCCTGAAGGAGTTTCTCTTTCTTCTTTAGTTCTGTGATTTTCTCCTTCTTTTGCTCCTCACTGACCTCTGAATCCTGAGAGCCTGAAAAATACACTCTCTGTATCAGAGGATTTGCAGGTAAAAGCCATTTTTTTTCTGATCAAGTAAGCTGAGATCTCCCTGAAGCAGCCCAGCGAAACGACACATTATTCAAAGCACCATGTCCAGCTCCTGTGTGATCCAGCAAGCAGGCTTCTAGGAAATCTGCACTTTTTCAAACCCCCAATATATAAACTTGCATGGGAAGTCCCAAGTATACAACACAAAACCTACCACCCAAAATACAAACCATTGCATTAGTGGCATCTACTATATACTTGGTATTTTGGCTTTGACTTTGCTATCGAGATAGACACTTGGGCTTCACATGGAGGCACCTACATGCAGCGGCCAGGTTTTTACCTCCCCCCTTTTCCTCTCCTCCACAGTCAAGGGACAGCTCTAAAGTCCACTCCAGAGCTGAGCTTTATTTGGGAACATTTATCTTCTCTGCTCATTTTTGAGGAAGCTCAGGGCAAATTTCCCCTCAGACTTTGATCAGTCATTCAAGGACTGACTGACTGGTAAATGGTATCAAATTCTTCATGGACCAAGAGTATATGGGTGCTTATCCAGCCAGCATATTTTTATTTCCTTTTATTTAGTTACAGGGGAGAAACAGCAGATTATAACATTGATGCCACTCTTCCAGATAGATAACTAATACATGACTTTGCCTATGTCACTGTATTTATGGTCAGCTAGCCTGGTTTTCCCTTTTAACATACCAAATCCCACTGTACTTCACTACCCTGCATTTACGTGGAGTATTTACCTGATGAGATCAAACTGCCATTGCTGGCCATAATAAGCTGGTTCTTTGCCTCCAAAGCCACTAGCTTTGAAATTTTAGGTGTTCCCATGTCTGTCAGATCCATGGCAATGTCATCCAAACTTCTGGCTGAAGGAATTTTTGCCTGCAGGAGTTTGGGAACAAAAAAATCCACCCTCAAGTTACCGCTAATGACCTTCAGAACACGAAGATTATGTCACACACCTCATCTGCCACAAAATTAAGGGCTAAAGCAACAGCATCACGCAGGGAGGTTGTGGTGCACAGGCCTGCACTGGCATTCCTCTCCCGCTCTGACCCCAAAGCCTGAACCATCTCCCAGCTCAAAATCTCTTTGCTGTTTGCAGTGTGTTCAAAATGGACTCAAGAGAGACAAAAGAAAAAGCAGATTTAACACTGAGATGTGGGAATTCTCTCTTCTGTGATTACACTTCCATAGCTTAATTGCAGGCTGAAATGGATCAAATAACAATAGCATCTCAATAAGCTGACAAAAAAGTGCAGTTTTTCTCCAGAAAGTAGTTCATCCACAGAAAAACACACACCAGAGGATATACAGGAAAGGTGTTGAAACTTATGCCACAGCCAAATGCCTTACAACTTACTTTGCTTTGCTTTCTGTCCAAGTAAAACTGGTGTTGACTGATTGCCATCACCCAGATGGACTTGATCAGGGATGTGTTCGCATACCAGGTTTGCACTACCAGTCCGCTCTGACCAAAGGTCCTTCTTGACACTGAAATTCTGGGAGGGTGAACAAAAATGCAATTTCAGTACAGGTCTTTGAGGTTTAAAGTCCCAGGTGCCTCTGCTATGACCAGGCACGGCTCAGCCTTTATTTTACAGAGGTGAAAACTCAGATTTCCCTCTCCCACCATCCAGTGCTGCTGGCAAAGGCTCTTTCTTCATGGGAAGGATCTTGTGGGGAAGACACGGGAAAGCAGCCTGTGGGTGAGCTCCCACCCTAACCAGCAGTGCTCCCATGGGGCTCTGAAGACTCATGCTCAGAGGAGGAAGCAGTGCTACAAAGCGGAGAGGAGAAGGTGAGCACAGAAGCCATGTCTGGGTCCTGTGTGCTGTGTTCCCAGGTCTCCTGCTGCACACGCACATTACAGCAGCCTCTCAGGGAAGGGTGCTGTAAAGTGAGCAATGACAAATAGCCTTCCCTTTGCTCTAACAGCTCCCTCAGTGGGCATCACAGGCAATCTGAGCAAACACCCAGAGCTGTAACACATCAACAGTCACTCCAGGTTGCTCACTATGACTGTGACCTTCCATTCAAGCACTACCTGTCCATCATCTACAGCCCAGATCCGGGCCCAGACTGCCCTGCCAAGCGCAGGATCAGGCTCAGTGTCGCAAAGTCCACAGTAAACTCAGGTCTGTGGTGGATTTCAGAGGCACCTCCCAGCCCATCCGCTAACATGAGATGACAAATCCCCAGTTTGGGCAAAGACTCATCCCACTGCTTCCTCCAGCCTCACCTGCGGGGATCGTGTACTTCCACAGCAAACTTCTTCTCACGGAAATAGAGGTTTTCCAGCTGTTTCCATTGAAAAAGCTAGAAGAATTGGGAGAGAGATGCAGAAAGCTGTCACTACAAGAATCACCAACCTCCTCCCCCCAAGAATATGCAATTTCAGCCAATTACAATTCCCATGTATCTATGCCAATTACAATTCTCATGTATCCATGCCATCTATAGCATGGACTCGGCAACAACAACATACCTAACATCCATTAAAATAAGCATATATATAAATATATTAGATGCCCCTTGAGTAATTTCACACTCTTACAGACAATGCACTGCAGACTGAGGATTTTGCTCATGACATCCGCTTCCATCAGCAGCACACTTCACTGCTACAAGCTCGCAGAGACCTTGGGAGGACACCTAAAGTCCTTTTCTCTCCAATTAAATGCAAAAAATCTCTACACAAAGTAACTGCATACACATCCATCTCTTCCCTCAGTCACGACATCCCCAGGGAACAGCAACAACTCAAGGATAACCAAAACCTTTCTCTTGTGAAGACACTGGGTGAGAAATTTAGCATGACACTTTGGAGCAGGGGTACAACACGTACAGAGGCAGAGCAGCTATGTGAGGAAGCCACCCCCAAAGAGTACTTCTGTGAGGAAACTGCAGATTTCCTGCAAAGTGCCAGCTGGGAGAAGAGATCAAAGTCAACCAGGGCTTGGCAGCTGCACCCGTGGGATCAGGATTGCACAGGAATCTGCTCCCTCTGTGCACCAGCATTAGCCACCCTCTGGGGATGATCCATCAGGGGCTGCATGTTCCCAGCACAGCTTTGGCGGAGCTGTTCCCAGCCCCTTGAAGCAGGTTTCTGCAGCAGCAGCATCTCCCGTCCCCTCTCCAGCAGTAACAGGGTACATGGGTGCACACTGAGACCCGTCCGGGTGTCCCCAAGGATGTCACCTGAAGATGACGGGGTGGACAAGTGCAGCAGCACATGCTGTAGTTCACAGCTGGCCGCTCTCCAGAGCCACAGCCCACATGGAGGTACCTCAGGTACTTCCACCCAGGCTGGGCAGGCAGGGCCAGCGTGAAGTGGGAGAGCTCAGCTTGCAACATCACTGATGCATCAAGGCGCCCTGGCCATCACAGAACAGCCTTGAGGGGTGCAGCCACCACACCACAAATCCCAGGACACGAGACATTCCCTCCACCAAAACCTGACACGTCGTGCTCCGATTATGGAAGAACTTCAAGTTGTGTAAAATATTACCCATGACACCGTGCTGCATTTGAAATGTTCTTAATACAAGTTGCAAATCAAACATAACCCGGTGCGTGTGTTTGCGGGGAAACCTGGCTCTTACAGCGACCTTTCCCTGCGTTTAGTTAAAGCTTTCCTTTCTAGTACTACCATTTATTATTAGATCCTGCTAAATGAAAAACGCAGCAATGGGAAATGACATTTACTTCAACTAATAAGTCATCTTCTAGAAGATCACGGACTCTGCTGCTGAAGCGCGTTTACTTTTGTATCAAAGGCACCCTGCCCAGTCATGCTGCTTCCAGAAGCAGAACTCTTTACAACTTGGCATTAAACTTTTCAATAAATACTTTAAATAAAAACTTTAAATATTTTTTTTTAAAGTCCATCACAAAGCAGGTGGCTCACAGTGCCCGTCGGGACACTGAACAACAGCACTCCAGCACATAGGGACCCCCAACACGACCCCATCAGCTCATCCTCCCCGCACAACCCATCCCCGCACTCACCTCCCCACATCACCAGCCCCTCTGGGAAGCATCAAGGCCGACACGAGCAGCGCAGAGCGGAGCAGGAGGCGGCCGCCGCGCCATCCCTCCCGACCGGCGGACACGGCCGTGCCGGTGCCGCTCCGGCTTCACCTCCCACTGCTGACACACGCCTGACATCACCGCCTCTCCCGGCAGCGGCGCCTCCCGACCCGCCCTTTCCCCGGGATAAAGGGAAACCCCGACCGAGGGGAGAACGCCAGAGGGGCTGTACCGGGGGGCTGCACCCCTTCAGCACACCTCGAGGACTTACGGGGTGCTGAGGCGGGAGCCAGCATGGCGAGGGGGCTGCAGAGGGTGCGTAGCCCCCGAGTCCTCACCCTGCCTGCGTTGACTCATGCCGAGAGGCAACAGGTTCGACCAGAAGCATCGTGCGTGTTTCCTGCTCCCACGCTCGTAAAAGCAATGGGCGTGCTTCAAACATGACCCCTGGAAAAGGAACTGCCTCCCTGCCTCTTATCGGGTTGTGGGTGATGACACCCCCATCCCCTGTATCACTTCCTCTGGGTTTTTCCCCTCCGGACGCGCTTGGCATTCCCGAGGGCTGTGGAAGAAGGGGTCACCTAAAGATCAGTGGGGTGAAGAGGGTCACATCTGTCACGGAATAAAACACAGCTCCCCCACCACCTTAAACAGCCTTCTGCCCAGGCTGAGGGATACACCAGCACTCCTGCCATGAGGAGCTGCTTGTGCAAACCCCACACCAGCCCCAGGCGAGATGCATCCTGATCATCTGTGGTGCTGAGAAGGAAAAGCTAATCCCCTTTGCGTTTGCAAGAAAAACCTGCATGGAATTGACTCAGCATGTGGGTAGAGCTTTGCCCCATCTCCTCCCCACCCTGTGAGATCCATCCCAGGCCAAGAAGGAGCTGACAGGCACCCCATGCATTTGCAACCAGGTATGTTCAACACAAAGACATGTAGGACAGCTGTAACTCCAGCTCCCCCCTCCCCTGCTGCTCTGAGGCAGGACAGATGGGGAAGTGGTGTTTGAAGATCTACACAGAGGGCACATTCTGTTCTTATGGACTTAAAAGTGCCCCATCCTTAAGCTATCCCACTTCAGAACAATTCCTTAGCAATTACCTCCTCTAACAAACCCTCCTGCAGTTGGGTCTTTAAAACAAAAGGCCAATCGATTAGTAATATTTATGTAACTGCACTTCAAAATAATGATGAATTAATGTATTAAGGAATTTCACAATAACGTGTCTGGATTCATGGAGACAAAAAGGCGGCCTCAATACAAACAAGGGCAAAAGGAAGAGAAATAAGGAATAAAGCAGAAAAAGCCAAATGAAATTCTATAAACTCCAATAAAACTCTTGTAAATTGCGGTCAGAAGGCTCAAACTGTCACTGCACAAGAGTTTTCCTGCTCCCTTCAAATACTCCTTAAGATATGTTTCTAAATCACTCCTAATTTCAATCTTACCTAAACTACATGCACATTAAAAAGACAAAAGTTGTAAAAAAATAAAGTCTGAAGCTGGTTTTTGAGGCTGGAAGAACAATCAGGAATAACTGCAATGTCCTTGTGGAAGTTTTGCAATGTACATCCTCTTTAACCAGATGATTAGGTCCCCCCCCCCCGAGCTAATGAATGTTTTCTTAATAGCCTTTCCATACATTTAGATTGCCGTATCTTTAAAGGCTCCTGAAGACTCCCATTGAGCATTGCTGGAGTTGCATGTCCCACTCCATAGGCAGAGTTTGGCCTGGCCAAGGTTTGATTTCTGTGTCATTTTGGACAAGGCAGAGAAGGTGCAAAACTCTGTGATCACACCTCATGGAGTTTTAAGCTTCCTCTATTTCAACTGTGATCCTCCCCAAGATACTACAGAACACTGAGAAGAAAGGTATCGCCCTCCTAACCCTCTTTCCCATACAAAAAGAGCTGTAATTGTAGTCTAATGAGACACAAAGCAGACACAGACAGCTTAAGCAGTGAGACACCTTAATAAAAGAAGCAGCTGGGTTTTTACCTGGCTGATCTCGCATCCAGTTTTGAATAAAAGGCAAGTTTGTCTGGGCCTGACAGCAGGAAAACGGCCCCATCAGTACTGAAGACAGGAGCTGGCACAGCCCCTCCCTTGAGAGAAACCTAAGAGGGCTGCTCAGGGGCCCTCTGCTTAATATTCCCGTCAGCATGGTGCATTTTGTTTGAAAAACATACACATTTTCTTTCCAAGGGGGTGAAAATACCCTTCAAAATCCCCTTAAAAGCTGGCTGCAGGGGCTGTGTGTCCAAGCACTGCTGTAGTACCAGCCCCAGGCACCACACGTGCCAGGGTTGTACCTGGGATGTTTCCAAGGTTGATGGCAAACTCTGACCCAAGAGCTAAATTACCCAGATCTCTGCATTTCCACCCACTGGGTAAGACTGGTGTGGAAGCACAAACCATGCTGCAGTGTTCACAGCCTTTCCCTCGGGAAGCGCATTCAAAGCACCTCGTGGTACGTGCAGTGCCTGTAAGGAGGTTTGCCAAGCAGCACCCCAGGAACAGGCTGGGAACAGCAATCTCCAGACAAATCTGGCAATTCAGACCAAGGAAACATAAAAGATTCCTGCCCACAGGAATGCACCCCACCCCGATGAAGGAAATTACCACCCTGGTGGCAGCACTGGAAGAAGGGCTGTGTTTCAGCCCCTCCGCGACAGTTTGCAGTCTGGCATGCTACCTCCAACTGAAATACTACTCTATTATTATATTATTACCATTATTAGTATTAATTTATATTATTTTTCTTAGTTTTTTTAATTGCTATGCCTGACCATGGAGGGAAGCATTGGAGATGGCAGAAGCACCAAACTGCCCCACCTGCAGCAACTTCTAAAAGAAGGAGGCAGACGGCTCCTACCTGTGCCAGCATAAATTGGCAGAGCTTACCCAGAGGCATCCTTCATCTCCTGCATATTAAGCCAGTCCTCTAAAAAAAAAACCTCTTCAATCACATTTTTTTGCCTAATTGATTATGCCTGGTTCTCACAAGCATTGGCATTAATAAGAGACCTTTCAGCACCAAACTGCCTCAATACATGCATGTTTTAGGGCAGGTGACACTCAACTTTCCACATATCTAGAAGGAACTGAATTATAGAGCAGTCTTGTAACAGCTCTGTGTTTATTTTAAGTAATTATGCAAGCTTAGTATCTTACATCCAAATCAATGCCTTCCACTTGGTGAGAAATAAACACTGTAAAAGAAATCTCTGCCTAATGAGATCCACCTGCTGAGAAGCCTGTACAAATGCTGCTGTGCTCTGAACCATTCAGCAAGGCAGGACAGCAAATTTACATGAAGTAAATATTCTCCAAGGGACAACTTTCAGCATTAGCGCTTAGTATATGTAGAATTCAAAGGAAAATGTCATAATACCTCCTCCAAGCTTAGGAGTGATGCACCCCAATAAAAAAGAAGTCAGGCAAAAATACTAGGAGGCTTGTGTGGATGAACAAGGAGGACCTGGACAAATTCAAACACAAAAAGGAAGCCTACCAAGGGTGGAAACATGGATGTATTACCTGGCAGGAATACACGGAAACTGTCTGAGCAGCCAGGGATCAGGTTAGGAAAGTTAAAGCCCTGACAGAACTAAATCTGGCCGAGGACATCAAGGGCAACAGGAAAAGCTGCCATATATACCTTGCTTATAAAAGGAAGACTAGAGAAAATGTGGGCTATCTCCATAAGGAAAAGGGAGCTTGGTTACCTGGGGTATGGAACCTGAAGGTGCACAAGTCTATGGGATGAGATGCATCCACAGTTCCAAGGAACTAGTGGAAGAAGCGGCTAAGCCACTATCTATCGTATTTGAGAAGTCGCAGCAGTCCAGTGAAGCTGCCACTGACAGGAAAAGGGGAAAGCTAACCCTCATTTTTAAAAAGGGAAGATAAATGACACTCAGCAAACTACAGACAGGACAGTCTCACGTTGGTGCCTGGCAAGAGCATGGAGCACATTCTCCCTGAAACTATACTAAGGCACACCGAAAACAAGGAGGTGACTGGTACAGCCAACAGGGCTTCACTAAGGGCAAATTGTGCCTGACAAATATAGCGACCTTTTACAAAGGGGTTACAGTGTTGGTGGGTAAGGGAAAAGCAACTGATGCCGTCTACATGGACTTGTGCAAAGCATTAGACACTGTCCTGCATGACATCCTTGTTTCTGTATTGGAGAGACATGGATTTAATGGATGAATCACTTGGTGGATAAGGAATAATCTGGATCGCTGCTCTCCTCAGAGACTTCTTTTGTCCAGGAATCATCTGGAGGTGTTCCTCCCCTATGAAGACAGGCTCAGAGAGCTGGGCTTGTTCAACTTGTTCAGAGAAGGCTCTGGGGAGACCTTAAAGCAGCTTTTCAGTACCTAAAGGGGGCCAGCAAGAAAGCTTTTACAAGGGCATGCAGGGATAGGCAAGGAGGAATGACTTTAAACTGAAAGAGGTAGATTTAGATAAGATATTAGGAAGAAGTTCTTCCCTGTGAGGGTGCTGAGGCACTGGCACAAGGTGCCCAAAGAGGCTGTGGCTGCCCCATTCCTGGCAATGTTCAAGGCCAGGTTGGATGGGGCGTGGAGCAACCTGCTCTAGTGGAAGGTGTCCCTGCCTGTAGCAGGGGGCTGGAAATAGGTGAACTTTAAGGTCTGCTCCAACTCAAAACATTCTATGATAAATATTACCCACTTCAAAACCAGTGTACTCTAACAAAAACACTTCTGAGAACATAATGTATTCAAGACAACCAGCAGTAGAATTGAACTCTCTGTAAATCTGAAACAATACCATAGCAAGATAAGTCCTTCTTTTCAGATATTATAGCTCATTTATTACCAGGGAGTTGCCCACAGAAACACAATGAAGTGGGAGAACAAATCTAAAAGCCAGCAAGCTGCCTTCGCAAATTCCCAACCCTCAGAGGATCACCACGTGTTGGCTGAACGCAGAATAAACTCAATTCATACCCTAATACATGCTCCATAAACAAGACAACACATTGTTTATCTCACCCGTGAGAAGGATGAGGACAGAGATATAAGGGAGATCCATTCTGTTCTGAAACGACAAATGAAGTCCTGGGACCTGTTTCATGCTTTTCCTAACTGATTCAGAGGAGACTGGGGACAGGACCTTGGCACACCACCCCACAGCAAGCAGGAGGCATTTCTCCAAGCAGAAGGCATCTCTGGGTGTTAACTGCAGCTGAAGGGAGAATGTTTGCAAAGCAGCAGGACTGCAGGGTTAATCCCAGCTGAAATCTGAACATGGCTTGCCAAACCCAGTCTTTCTTATGCCATGCGAGGATTATAATCAAATCTGCTCAGTGTAACCTCCAGCCAGTGCAGAGTCACTGCTTTTATCTACACAGAAAAAGACAATTTTCATAAATGACACAAAAAATAATTCTTCATTTTCAGCCTGTTCCAGAGGTGGAGCCTCTTAGTGCCTATCAGCTCAAAATCTCAGGTGAGGAGTACACCAAGGGCTTGCTTTGCTAGAAACCACTTCCAAAGCAACACAAGCTTTCAGGAGTGACTTACTCCTCCAAACCATCTCGGGTCAACCAGCAAAATATTAATAGCCAGAGTCAGACCTCCCCAGCCAGCTTTGCATGGACAGACAGCCATGGCAGGTTCTCCTGGTCCAGCCCCGAGTTACACACTGTCCTCTCCAACAACACACATTCCCCTCATGGATGACTGACAGTACATGCGCAAGCATTGGCAAGGCTGGGCAATACCCATCTGGAGATTGCTTCATCCAGGTCTGTCCTACAAGTTGTTTCCTGTGAAGAGCTCTCAGCCTTGGACTTCACACAACAGTGTTGATCCAATAACAAAATCTTGGGATAACCACTGCGCTCCAAGGCTCATATTTAGGTCTCTTTGCCTAAAGATCTATTTGAATAAAGCCAAAAGATTTCACTTTTTGTGGGGGATGGTTTTACTTGTTGGGATTTAGTTGACACTGCATTAATGAGTGCAGTTAATTTTATATATATTTTTATTATTATTATGTTTTAAATCTTATTCTGAACATGGACTTGGCTCTTACCAAATGCATGTGATGAACACATTAAGCAAACGTAGCCATCAGCACTACAGAAAATATACAGGGAGCAGAATAAACCCCCCTGGTGTGAACTCAGCTGAAGCACAGGCACCAATTCCTGTTCAAAGCCTCCCACCTGAACCTCAGCAGCTTTCACACTGCAGCCAGTATCAGAGAGGTTTGCACACCCAGAGATCACTTGAACCTTTAAAATTAGGAAAGACCAGCTTGGCCTCCCTTAGACTTTGACTCAGCCTTTCCCTTTCACTGAGTTAATCAGCTGCTTGTATATTTAAACATCACTAACTGAAAAAGTGCACAATAAGGATGCTTTTTCCCAGATGGCTAGGGATAAACATAACAGCACTTTTGATCCACAGTGTAAACACCAGGGTAACACCAGCACATGGCAGTTATGAGTTTGGCTCCATCCTGCAAAGCAAAGCAAGAAAATGCTGCTAAATCCAGCAGAACTGGTATCTCTGCTCCAAAAGACAGGCATAGTTTACATGCCTACTCCTCTCTTGCCTGCTGCTTTGGAGAGGACTGTGCTTGCTAAACTCGTCAAGAGATTCATGCAAGTTATACAGACTCTTCTCCCTCTGAAATGTGTTCTCATACACAAAGCAACAATACTGGTTAAAGGAAACTTCTGTGTGCTGCATCACTGATTAAACAGCAGCATCCAACGTTTTAACTCCAAAACTAAGTCTGGATGTGGGTGCCTCTCTACACCAAGCATCTGCTTTCCCTCTGAAAGCAATCTTATTCCCATTACTTGCATGGATCATGTCAGAAGTGCATTTTGTATTTCAAACCCTGAAACATTTCTTTTGTATAAAGAAACTGTGTGCATATTTAGCCATACATTAAAAGTTGTCATGACTCAGGACAACCTGCGGGCTTGAGTAACTTCTGTCCCCTCCTGTTGACACCAGACATGAACCCGTAAGGATACTACAGCCATATTCAGCCCCACTTTTTCAATCAGCTTATTGGCATTAAACATTCCCTTTGCATTCCGGCTCCTCTCTCCCACCCTTCTTTTTAATCACTATTCCCTATTGTATAACTGCAGTAAAGTAGACAACTGTTAGAATTTCCATTGTAACACTTCCACTGCAGAGGTGACCTTTGGCTTTTATTTTTTCTTAAACACAACCTAATTCAAAGGCAACACCTGGTCACTAACTGTACCGGCTGATGTTGTAAACTGAAATCCCGCACGCACAAAAACTGCTTGATGAAGCAATGCTTCTAGCCAGGCAGGCTGCGTTTTCTTGGACAGCACTGATGGTCACAGCTGGACAGCTTGGCTAGAGAACGATGTGCATTTGACTTGACCAAACAGTGCTGAAGAGCAAGAGTAGCTCCTTGATGCCTTCGTTTGACAACCAATGGCTGCATTAACATTGACTTGATTTTCTAGGGTTCCCCTTTTGGCATTTGGAACAGGTGTGGTAAAACAGGCTTGGGATGAAACTTTGTGCTTTACTAAACAAAGTAAGGACATACGAGTTCAACCTTGGACACACAGGCATATAAATATACCATAAGAAACAAAGTCATAGCCTGCTCTGGAAAAGAAAGAAGAACAAGCCGGAAGCTTGAAGGGGAATTATTCTTAAGAAGGAAGTTTTGTCAAGCTGTGTTTTTTGGCACAAACACACTAAACAGCATCATTTTGCAAATGTAAAATTCCCTGGCAGGAAGCACACACTTCATGTGAACTCCTGCCCAGATCATTTCTGGAGAAGAACAACAGCGAAATCCCAGGTCTTCATCTCCTCACATCTCAGATGTTTCAATGAAGACATGACCAGAAAAAAACCACCCAGACCAACAGCATGGCTCCCGCACGTGCAGTCCTCGTTCTTCCCCACAGCCAAGTGGCTTAAATAGCACTTCAAAGACTTTCAGGGCTGTCCTGTCACAGGGAGATGAATGCAACTACAGGACTGGGCAAGCTCCCAACACATCGTGTGCTTGAGCTGCGTGAGGAAGGTTTCCAAGGCTGGCAGCAGAGGAGCCTGTTAGGGCTTGCTGATGGGGGCTTTGAGAGAGCCAGCAGTGCAATACAGGACCCTCTGCCCTGTTTAAACAACAAGGGAGGCTGCTGGCAGAGCTCACTCTGGAGAGCAAGGGGGTGGAAAAAGAAGAGCAACCTCCAGTACTTGGCGTTTACCCTCAATCCCCCTTACAATTCATTGCATCATGGAGACATGCAGTTGCCTAAGCAGGCCTGCAGTTTCCCGCAGTTCCCCTTGTATTTCACAGATATCAGTGCAGCCTTTTATCACTTCACACACAAAAACACCTATGAAAGCCAAGTGAAAACACTGCTTGAGTACAAGACTTGAGTCAAGTTTTGGATTTGCAGAAACCCAGTTGCTTCATACTTTGATAGTTATCCCTGCAGGCTGCCAAAATTCCTGTTCAGGCTTTCTTGAGACAAACTCAAGACAACACATAAACCAATGCTCCCAAAGGGAGTTTTATCTATGTGAGATTTATCTGTGTGAGGAAAGTGCTACTGCCTCAGTGCCAGTGGAATTCTCCTTTGGCCTCCAAGCCTTGGTCATTTACTCTGACATGTAACACCATTCCACCTACCCCTCAAAAAATAAATCAAGATGCAAAGAACTTACTTTTCTGGGTTTAACTCTGTCTTGTAAGTCGTACTGGCCTATTCCTTTGTAACTTATTCCAAGCCACCACGGGATTCCTTGTTTATCCTGAAAAATGGACATCTATGTGAACCAAGAGCTACTTAAGAATTACACAATTCAGGATTCCAGCCCATTTCTTTCCGTGACAAGTACAAGTAGGTACGGAACACAGATTATTTTACAAACAAATTTACGTGAAGTGAATTGCTGGAGTGAATGTGGAAACTTTCTCCCCCCGCCTGCTGAGGCAAAGGTAAGAAACTGGGAGGTGGTTGTGCACAGTGGACAGAAGAAAAGCTACAGTGCTGCTGAAACATTGTGGTGTCACTCGTTGCAGGAGTGGCTGTGAGGGGGAAAGGATATGGGATAGAAAAAACTGTGGCCAATGTCTGCATCCACTAAATTCAGGCACAGACAGCTGCAGGAGGAAGGAACAGCACGAAACATCAGCTTCTTGGGTACCACAGTCATGGCCATGACTCAAAGTAAGGAGACATCATCTCTGCTGAGCTCTTCTGCACAAAGCACTTTGGCCCAGGCTCTGCTCTACAAATGGGAATAAACAGTGCGTTTCCATCAGCCTCCAAAAGTATTTCTCAGCATTTCTCCACTAGTTACCTGCCATTAGAAGTAGTCTTTTCTACACTGTACTTTTTTCTAACCTTGATTAGAAATGTCTCCAGGGAAACTATTAACTGCTTTAGATCTAGAAGTGCTACCCAGTTTAATTAAGATAAGAATTTAGCTCCTGATAGGATCTGAAAAGGTTTTACAAAGATCCCTTTCCATCTTCTGCAGAACATAATACTTTGCTGCTCTCTGGAAATAATTCTTAAAGAAGAATGAAGGGGGAAAAATTACAGACGTTGAAAAATGCAGAGTTTAATACTGACAGAAGGGTACTGAATCATCAAACTATTCCTACAGGAATGTAATCACAGGCAATAAGCTGAGCAATCACAATATCTATGGGCATATACTAACCTTTACTCCATAGTAATGAACTCCATATGTTGGCAAAGCTTCCACAACTTTCATGTACCTGTAGACAGATTTATAGCGTATCAGATCATTTTCTCTGGAGGGAACAACATCTATTAACATATTTTTTTTCACACATACATTCAGGACATGTCATTTATCATTTATCATATAGAATCACAGAATAGTTAGGGTTGGAAAGGACCTTAGGATCATCCAGTTCTAATTCCCCTGCCATGGGCAGGGACACCTCATACTAAACCATGTCACCCAAGGCTCTGTCTAGCCTGGCCTCAAACACCGCCAGGGATAGAGCATTCACAACTTCCCTAGGGAACCCATTCCAGTGCCTCAGCACCCTCACAGTAAAGAACTTTCTCCTTATATCCAATCTAAACTTCCCCTCTTTTAGTTTGAACTCATTACCCCTTGTCCTATCACTACAGTCCCTAATGAAGAGTCCATCCCCAGCATCCTTATAGGCCCCCTTCAG